>VZTN01001580.1:340-10490 GCA_013400515.1 Erpornis zantholeuca | reverse complement strand
ATAAACTGCAGTTGAGACTTGGTCTGTCAATACCTGGAATATGTCCAGTGTCAGTGTAATGTAATCTTTGCTGCTCAGGCTGTTATTTTTTTGATGCCTTGTCTGAAAGGCTCTTATGGAGCCCTGTTGCTTGTGCTTTAGCATGTTTTTTTGGAAGAGTCTTGGGTATGTAAACTGAAGAGACAGTGGTCAGGTTTTCCTTGTAAGAGTTAGGTTCCTTTGGAAGGACTTTCTCAACAGGGATGAAGGGGTTGCTATGACAGCATTTTGTTTTGGGCTTCGTTTGTTTTTTTGGTTTTTTTTTTCACTCATAATGACAGGACTTGCAGCATTCATTTTGGACACAGCAGCAATGGGACTTGAGACTGAATCAAACTTTCTCTGTTGAATAACAGATACGTACGCTTTAGACTGTGCACAAAGTCATGGTGGCTATTGTCCCCATGGGCTAATTCCCTGGTCCAGGTGCATGACTTTCTAAGTATTTAATTAAGAAAATAAATGAAAAAAAGTGGTTCCATAAAATAAAAATTTACTTTGAAGAGAGAAATCCTAACTATGTGGGTTTTGTTGGTTACACTATTACTGCAAATTAAACCAAAAAGTGAATGTGGAGTATGTTGACTTTAGAATACAAATTTCTATCTGCACATGGATTAAAAGTCTTTCAATCCTGTATAGCATTTTTTCTGAGACTCAGCTGGGAATGTTGCATGCAGGACCTGATTTTAATTTGTGTAAAATTTCCATGAATAACAAAGTCTAATTAAGACACCCATTAAAAGTCCTTAGCGTTAATTCAGAGCGGAAAATCTCAGAGTTCTGTTGGATTTTTTTTTTTAAACTGATGTCTTAATTAGTCACTATTAAGGGAAAAATTATGCAAATTAAATCAGGCCCTTACTGTTATGCATTTCTTTAATTATTCAGTGCTTGTTTTACTTACATTTTGATTTCTTATATATGTTAAAAGAGCAGATTAGGTGATAATCTCTCTGGATTGTTCCATGTTCTGCTTTGGATCATTACTGAAAAAACCTACAGCATCTAATTGGAGTATCTGACTTTCTTTCAGTTGAAAAATATGCTGTCTTATGATTTTTACATTGGGGAGTATATTCATTGAGCAGGAGCTATGCTTTCAACTCTCTGCCCAACTCTTTTTCCCTTATCTCTGGTTGAAGAAAAAGTCTTTTGAATCTAAAAGATGAAATTTTACTCTGCTGGTTTTTTTCAGTGTAGTAGCAAACTGAGAACACTTCATATTCTTGCATATTACATAGGGAATAATAGACTTAATTAGCCTAAATTTACTACTTTCATCACTTTTCATAACCTTTTTATTAGGATAATTTTTTTCATTTCATTTGACATTTGATTTAGTTCCTGACAAGAAGGGATGGGATAAATAACACCAAATATGCAATTTCAGGCATCTGCATCAGCTATTTGCCATGATTTATTATCATTAATCACTATTATTAATGAAATATTTTAAAAAATTAATTCTTTAAAGTTCTTCCCTGAGATTTGGTGTAAGATGGAGTAGTTGCATGCCTAGTCAAAATATCTCTAAATAGAATAGTTAAAGTTTGGCTGTACAAAAAATAAAACAAGAGGATTAATTTTTTGCTTAGGAAAAGAAGAAGCAACTGTCTGTGAAGTTTCAGTGAGAAAAGGGAATTGTTCTGATACAATGGCATGCTTTGAGCCAAACTAGTTTTTCTTTTCTAAATAAAACATGAATTTTTATTCAAACAAATTTAATTATTATAAAATGCAAAACTGCATATATAGGAATACCACATCAAATTTAATTATACTTTCCCACCTCAAAATATACTCATTTGGATTTCAAAAGGAAAACTATGATGATAGTTTTAATTTAGCTGTAGAAAGGATACCCTGACAGCTTTTACCTAAAATGAACTGTTCCTCCTGAACATCTTTCAGTAATACGCTAATTTAGATTGTTATGACAAGCAACTGAGATGCCTTGTACTCCCCACAGCAATTTTGAGATTAATTACATTACTGCTGCACTGATTATAGTGAGACAGTCATGGTATTCAATGGAATACTTTAAGTAAGATTAGTTCAAGGATGTAGAGATCTCATAGGTTTCCATGATGGGAAGCATGGAGCAATTTTCTTGACGTAATGTTAAATAGTCCAAATTATGTGTGATGAACAGTCAGGAAGTTCAAGCAGACCCTTTGGCTGCAGTGAAAAATGGTTCAACAGTGGATGATGTTAAATAAAAGGGAGCTGTGGCTGCCAGTTTCATGGATATCTGCTTTTTATCCCCTGCTTAATATGGAGAACAAACAAACAAATGTACTGAACTGAAGTGGACCTTGTTAGATAGAGAGCTGGGCTTGTCTCAAGCTAGTAATCTGATAAGTTCCAAGGGTTTGGAGAACTGCTGCACTTTGCACTGATTTGGAATTTCTGCTGAGCCCTTTTTACTATACTTATTTCAATGCTTTTCTTCTTAGCTATGTACTTGTGTTACTGGTTGAGATCGTGTGCGTAAATATGTATGTGTATTATGATGGGGTGCAGGTATCTCTGATTGATACTGGTTATTTGATGCAAGTTTCAGCAAAAACTAATTTATTGGTATATGTCTAATCCACCTTTGGTGTTTATCCACCTAGAGTGTGTTGAGGTTTTCGAAGCTACCACAAATTCCCAGCATGTATTTCCTTTTTGAATGATTCCAGATGGGTGAATCTTTTAATCTTAGAAAATATCACCTCCTTTGTGTCTATGTGCACAAGTACACATAGACACACACGCACACACACACAAGTATGTGCGCACATGAAATGCATTATTACTCAGGAGTGTGTGAATCACATACAGTATCAAAATAAGACTACCAATGAACCTGAACAAATCATCAAGTAGAGCATCTCTGGTGTTGCTGAAATCAAAACCAAAATCTCCAAACTTAATTCACCATTGAGTTACATGGAATAACTTTCTGATCAAGGGGTGCAGAATCACAGAAAAATGATCAGCAAGTGTGATAAAGGAAATGGTAGTAAAGCAAACAGTTGAGGTGAATCCTGCTGATGAACATCCTGATATCAGTGTTTTGGTTTTTTTTTTTTTCTGAGTGAACGAAGCAAAGAGAACTAGACAACCTTCCAAACTCTTTGAATATGTATTGCGAAGGGGACAGTTTATCTATAAACTTGACTCAAATATTGTGATATTTTAGATGAAATATGAAGTTTTCATGATATGGTAAAACTAACTGAACTTAATGGGAGTTAAGTATTGGACTGTTTTTTTTCTTACAAGAAGTGGCTCACATGTGCTATGTACTACAGGCTGAGTGAAGTGCTGCATATTTGCAGCATATTCAACTGCATATTTGACTAAAATTCCTGGGTCTGATAAAACTTAGTTTATTGCAGTGTGCGCTAGTTTGCAGCTTTACCTTTTTGTTGGTTTTATTGTTGCCTGAAGATAGAAATATCTGAAGTGCTTGAGAATAGTGGTTTCTGGAAGCTGATGAGGCTGCATATTTCCTCATGTAATTGATTGGGATATCGAACCTTTCATTTTTTGAAAGGCCCATTCTTCAGGAATGCCCAGCAGACCCTTTGTCTTACATTCTTCAATACAATAACTACAGTCATTTAGTGTTGAGGAGGGAATCTTGTGAGGCTCTCTTTGGGCTGGTCAAAGTGTTTGCTGTTGGTTCTTGGGAGAGTACTAGCAGGATAAGCCAAAAGAAGCAAAATTGTGTGAATGTGGTTTCTTTGGTACAGCTAGCACCTCTTTTATTTGTTGACATTTAATAGTTTTCGGCTTTTTGGGCAAGTTTTTCCTTGTAATTCTTAAGAAATTATTGAAGATTAAATAAGGCAATGTGCAGTTTTTAGTTGTGATTGGGAGGCAAAGAGTTCAAATCCTAGCTTAAAACTATCTACTGACAAGGTGTTTTAAGATTTAATAGCAGCTGTAAATGATTATTTAATATTTAGTCTGCTCTAAATGCATAAGTCTCCAGAGTGCATGAAATACTATGTAACATAAAGATATCTTTTGAACATTTATCTACAAAGAGAATTCCTTTCCCATGCTACTGTCACACAAACTTACCAACTTACCCTGTAGTTAAGGCAAATATACAAGAAAAGTTGTCCTTGTCCTCTACCTGTTGATAAATAACTAATATCGTTAAGTTCACAGTAAAATTTTTATTCAGGATGGTGGACTCTAGACTGTCTTATTATATCCATGTCTGAATGTGGATTGCTGAAACTCTGCAGTTGCTCTCAATTTCAGCAGCATTACATCAAGAGGAAAATGCATACATCAGTTCATCAAATGAATGAAGGCCTTCCTAGACCAAAGTCAACACCTTGATTTGTTATAGAAAGTAGTAGAGAAGGGATGTTGTCAGCCAAGAACGGGCAACAGCATGTATTTTTCTAAAGCTAATTTTTCAAACAGTTGATTCTAGATCTGCAGTGCAGTTGTCTGTAAGAATCTCTTCAGGGAAACTGGAACTAGAATGTAGAACTTGTATAAGGACAAAATTAATTTGGGTTGAATGATGCACTGTAAGTATTTGCACTTGTAATTCAAGTGGATACTGTCCCAATAGATATGCAGTTTCCATGCTAAAACATTGTTTGATATAACTGTAAAAGATAAAAGGAGAACAGGTGACAAAAGTTCTTTTTAGCTGCCAGTTTTCAATAAGATCACAAAGGGTGTGCTTCTGACCAGAAGATTTCCCTTTTTGGACTGAAAACTTAAAGCAGCTCAAAGGATTTGAGACATTCAAGAGAGCCAATGTTCATGAACTTTTACTGCTATCAATTGCCACTGTCTAGACTTTTACTTCAAAATCTTTTAATTGTGCTTCCATAGAAGTATGAATTAAATATAAACTGATTCAGAACTATCTGCGTAAATCTGAAGATAGTCCAACACAATAACTCTGAGACAATTGTGATCTGTTTTTTAGGATTATTATGATCTTAAGCTGCAAACTAATTTTGGTAACTTAAATATCAGCTTGGTTAACTGCTTCACTGTTGTTCACTGCTGGCAAGAAAAATAAATATGGATGTTTTGTGAAGGCTTCTTATGAGAGACATTTCTCTAATAGAATTTGGGAGAGTATGAGAGTGTTATTCATAAACTGTTTTTAAAAGTTAAGGTACTTAATGAAAAATGCTGAAGTTTAAAGAAAATTTTAAGTGTATCATTTCCCATGACAACCCTTGTCAAAAGGAGGACCTTGGTTTACATCTCAAAGACAGCTAGGAATATTGAAGAAGAATTGTATTTGTAAACATCACAACAGGTATGTGCTTACCTACAAATGGATTGAAATTGCATTTGAAATCTAATGTGCAGAGTGTGAAATCTAGTGTGCAGAGTGGAAATGATGCCTTAAATTGGCTACCTAGAAACAGAGACCAGACAGGAAGAAAGGAATAAAGGTGGTATTTATTTGAAAGGCCTTCAGGTGCACACTTCGGGGTCCACAGGTCCTGCCTCGGTGGATCCCAAAATGGACGCCCAGGTCACGAGTTCTTCACATTTTTATAACAATATCAATTCACCAACCAAAACCCAGCCAATGATGTGACTCCCCCCAAGCCTGCCCCCCTCTTCCCAAGATGATGGTTTACAGTTCTTGTTTCTGGATGTCCTTGGAGGGCGAGTTAGAGGTTTTGTTATGTCTACCTTTGCACAGAGATCAGCATAAGAGAACAGCATTACAGCATTTAACAAGCTACAGTTACACTAGCAGTACAGAATTTGAAAAATGTAAAAGTTAAAACCTTAAGGCATCAGAAGTGAGAATTACACTTACTGAAGTAACAAGTTTACATTGTTTTTTTACTTCAGAAGTTTATTTACTGGGTCTAGCAGACCTCAGTGTCATTGTATTGTGTCTGCATTCAGTTTTACATGTGAGACAGATAGGAATCTATCCTCCTGCATTTAGGAGGAAATTGGGGGAATAAAAAAAATGTAGGCACATGCTGTGGGGTGTCACAAACTGCATCTACTAAAGTCACTGGTAAATTCCCAGGATTCCAAGGACAGGATTCCACCCTTGATTTGGGTGGAGTTGGATGGTGCACTTGCGTGGTGTTATGTATCACACAGGGAAGAACTTGGTTTACAACAGATTGGGGTATAAGTATAATCTTTGTCTTATAACTGAACAAGGAGTGAGTCTGCTCATTTGGACCATATGGACAAGGGCAAAGCTGGGTTCCACGTGAGCCACTGGATTCCTGTTGGCTGGGATCACTACAGTACCCAATATAAGATACATTGCTGAAAGTCATCATGGTCTCCTGTGACCTTCTAATTTATTTTAATTTATTCTAATTTATTCTAGTCAGTCTTTGGAGACAGCTGCTTTTGTAAGCTGGTTACACTGTCTGTTTAAATCCATACACTCCATGGAATCTTCTTTCTTAGTTTTAAAAAAAGTTGATCATTTTGGTAAGAGACTCTGTTACTTTTGTGATTTCTAGCACACCACATAAGCTAAGGCTCCTAAGGTAACCTTGTGGTTGCAGGTCAGTGACTCCAACTACAACCTACCAGGTGCAACTGAGAGGTGGTATTCCCTCCAGAGGCTGTGTGGACAGCTGCGTTGCCAGGGCAGGAGTGCAGCCTTGCCTCTGCAGCAGGCTCTCTAGAAGCATAGTGCAAATCCAGTCCAACTTAATGTGCACATCTTACTGACAAGAATTTTGTCTAGGGAGTGACTTTTTCTCATTAAGAGGGGCAATTTGTTTGCCACTCAAAATTAGTGTGCATTTTTACTGTTATTTTTCATTGTAAGGCTTGTGATTTTAGAAAGGGGAAATACTCAGCTAACTGCTCAGTGTTCCTATGGACACCAGATTGGTTTCCATTTGCACTTATTTTCTAGTGTTTTCTGCTAGTTTAGTTTTAGATGTCCTAAACAAGACTATCCCCTGGGTGCATTTGCAAAATCTAGTATATCATACTGCCAGGAAGTTTCTTGTGCTATTAATTTTAAATTTCCTTCTTCTCGATTTCATTCCATTTCGCCAAGTATGTATTTCCTGTATTTTCCAAATAATTCCTTCCTCTTCTATTTGTTTATACTTCTCACATACTTGCAGTAATTGTCTCAGTCCAGTTGTTATTTCATTACCATAGTCATGCTTACCTCTGTTAACCTTTCCTTGAATCAGTTGAATTGCGTCCTTTATAAGTCCGTGTCTTTATCTTAATTTGACAAGATCCTTGCATTAAAAGATTTCCGGTATTTCATGTTTGTACGGCTCTTTTAAAATACCTGTGACTCATAGAGAACACAATCAGTTTAAGACAGAAGTTATCAGCCACTGTTGTAAAAACTATTTACTACATGCTAGATTTTATTGCAAGTAATTTACCGTTGGAGTATTTGTAGTCATGAAGAATGTCTAAGGTATGTTTAAGCACTGGCTAAACATATATTTACCAGTCAACTTTGCCATAGTCAGATTGCCTATATGTCGGAATTATCATATTTCCTTGATTTCCTCTACCTGGCACAAGGGCATTTGCAGACTGCCTCTTGCATCTGTGAAAGAAGTGCTATTACTTATTATGCTCTTCACTTGCAAAGTTCCCATTATTAAACACTTCTGCATTTTTAGTAGGTGGCTTTTTGCCAGATGTTATGATGTGTACATTATAGTGTGTTGTATCCAAACCCTCTCCCCTACTCCCAAGCATGTAAATCATTAGTTAGCCTTCCAGTGTGAGTAACCTCTGTGGACAGCTGTGGTCAAGTCTTGGTTATCCTCCAAGCCAGAGTGGTATGGCATGTGAAAACAGAGATTTTACATCAGTCGTTTGCTCTTAAACTTCATACCTTAGGGCCTATTCCTGGTCAATTTATTCCTGCTGTCATGGGATTTTGTCATGGTTCACAGACATTGCATGAACAGCAAATGTATTTTGAAACAATCTGATGCATGTGCACCCAGGGAGGAAGAATGCTTAACAAAATGTACTGCTACCTAAGCATGTACTCCCTATCTGAGACAGACCTGCCTAGTGAAAATATCACATGGAAATTCATAGCCTACTTAGAACAACACATTCCAAGACACAGGCACTATTATGATGGGCATTTCTGGAAAACCCTAAGATAGGTAGGTTCCTTAAACACTATGTGTATGTTTCACAAGGCATTCTTTTGGTTTTGTTTTGTAGCCTAACAGCAGTGGTCAAGTAGTAGGGAAAGTGCCTGGCCATTTTACTCCAGTTTTGGCACCCTCTCCCCATCACAGTGCGGTGCGACCTGTGACCCTGACCATGACAGATACTAAACCCATCACTACATCCACTGAAGGTGAGGCATCTTCACCTACAGCAACCAGTAAGTATTTCTTTAGGAAAAAAAAATGTCCATCGAAGATTTCGTACAATTTCAAATTGAGGCCAGAAAAAGGCGCCTTTTCCTACTATTTGACCAAGTGGGTGCTCATCATTTTACATGGAGAGCAAACATGATCTCACTGCTAAGCTTTTCCTCCCAAAATTTCAACCAATGGATCATGTTACATGAACCAAAGTTTGTGACATGGCAACCAAAATGAAAGGGAAAAGCCTGGATATTTGACCACTATTCATGGAAAAGAAAATGTGTTTTTTCATCTGAGGTGGACATTGTTAAGACATTGAGAAGCACACCCAGGCAGTAAGGTTTTACAGTGACCCACAGATGGAATTCCAAATAGGGACTGGATAATTTGCTCCTCAATGAACTTTCCTACAGAAATCAAATCTTGTTACAACACATACTGAATCCGAGCTATGATAATTGCATGTTAATTTAGGTTGTGTCATTTTTAGCAAAAACAACTGTTGTGGCAAAAGAAAATTTTAATTCCTTGTCATTGCTACCAGGCATGGTAGATCCGCTGTTTGTGTTTGTTTGGTTTTTTTAAAAGAAAAAATAACAAACCCTAAATTCAATATTTTAAGTTCTTTACTACATATAGGTTCATGTTGTTTGTCCTATTTTCTTCAATGGAATTGCAGTTTTAGAAATCAGGGGAAATATCTAGACTAATTTTTTCCCCTCCAAGTATTCATGATCAGTGGTGCAGAATGTTGTTTTTAATTGTGTTCTGCATTTATGTTGTCCTCAAACTTCTATTTGGACTTGAGATGGCCAGTGTTATCAGTATTTATCAGAGTGGCAAAGATTTTTAGGAGACATTTCCACATTTTTGGAAAAAAACTTATCAGCCTTTAAAAATATTAGTCTCTTTAGGGTCTATTACATTAAAATTACTTGTTCTAGACCTATTTAATATTTGAACTGCAAATACTGCCCTTAACTGTTGGTCTGTCATTAATGGAGACAGTAAATTATATGTTTATCAGCGTTACACTATTTTAAATCTTTTCATTAGAAACTGAAGAGGAGATGAGACTCAAATGCATCAGATGTAAAGGAGGAAAAGTGTTTAAGCATTTATTATAGAAGGGTAGCAGTAACTTTTGGAGAAACTACTGCTCAAATATATTAAAAAAATTATATAGATAGATTTGTGCAAGTATTTTACCTACACTTTCAGTATATTACTTTTGTTAAGAGGTAGTAGAGTCTATCTGTAGTCCCACTGGTGATTTGTGGTAAAGTTTTTGCACCTTTTAAGACAAATTCATTTTAGCAGAAAAGAACAAGCTGTTAACATTTGCACCAGTTCAGAAAACTGAGAAAACTAAGTTCTTGTATAGTTTCAGGTACTCAGGGTTTTGTTCTGCTTTGGCATGATCGTGCTTGGCGTGTATATCTCTCTTAGATGAGAAAAGTGTTTCTGATAAAAATGGCAAAAAGACACAGTAAATGCCAGAACTGTTTTGGGATGTTTTCTGGTAATCTGACCTTTATCATCATTATAGGAAAGCATACCTAATCTGCCCATTGTCCTACTACCAAGGGAATGACTTGGACTACCTTTTCCGCTTCAGTCATCACCCAGTTTCTTGTGCATTTTATGGGAACTTAAGTACCTGATTCCTGCTGAACCTTTAGAATATCTTGGCTTCCATACATAAAATAAGGCCTCCTCATGCTTCCATAGTAGTTTCCAAGTAAATTCGTTCCACTAGAGCATAT
>VZTN01001572.1:622-23687 GCA_013400515.1 Erpornis zantholeuca | reverse complement strand
CACTGCTGACAGCGCGGTGGTGCCCGGCGGCGGCGGTGACACGGGCACATCGCGGCCAGGGCAGGGCACGGCGTGCCCGGGGCGCCTCGGGGCGACGGGAGTGCCCTGGCACAGCACGGACCTGCAGCGTCTGCCCAGAGCTCTGCCTGGCCTCTGGGCGCTGCAGGAGCGGCTCTTGGCCTTGGCATGGGCAGCTCAGCCCCGGCCGGGTCAGGGCTCAGCACACGTGGGTTTTCTCGCAGGGCTGGCGGTGGCACAGAGCGGGCTCTGGCCCGGACACGCCGCAGCTGCTGCTGGTGGCTTGGTTCTGGCATGGCTCAGTCGGTTTTAGGTGAAGGTGTTACCCCATCAAGTTGTATTTTTATGGTTTTACATTACAGCTTTCCGTGAGGGTGGCAGAACACTGAAAGAGGCTGCCCAGGGAGGGCGTGGAGACATCTCCAGACTCCTCTCTGGAGACATTCCAACCCCACCTGGATGTGTTCCTGTGTCACCTGCTCTGGGTGACCCAGCCTTGGCAGGAGGTTGGATTAGATGATTTCCGGAGGTCCCTTCCAACCTTAACCATTCGGTGATTTTTGGCAGGAGCGAAAACTCAGCTGATGGTCAAGGTTGGGATAATCCTTGTTTATCTGTCTCACCTTGCTGGTGCTCCTCTCCATCTCTACTGCTCTGCACGGGCAGTTTTGTGACTGAAGTGCAAGTCTTAACTGGCAGGGAAAATTGCTCCCATTAAAAATGCACACAGGAACAATGTTCAACAGCAGCAGTGGGGCAGCTTGAATCCATCACAGAATTTTTGGGAAAATCAATCTGTCCCTTCAAAAGCAATAATTTTAAGTAATATTTAAGAAGCAGGGCATCTTCAAACATCCCCAGCTGCCAAGGGCCTTACAAAGCAGTTATTTGCCAGTACAGCTTCTGTTGTGAAACTTGACCAGTTCTGTTCACAGCAACACTCAGGTGTTAAATAGTATGAACTGCCAAAAAGTTTTTGGCAGTGGTGGTTCAAACTTGCTGCAGTCAACATGAAATAATTGGCTGATTAGGGTTTTTTTCTCCCCTATGATGGTTAGCTTCATGAAGAGGGACTTAGTAAATAGCTGTATCATGGTATTTTTAATAGAAAATTGCTGGCTGTAATTTTTTTTTCACTGAGTTTTTCCCAAGTTGTGGTCTGTGTGTCTTAGATGCAACCTCAATTCACATAGGTCATGCTAGGAAATTATTTTGCATACTAATACTGGAGATTTAGTACTTCCTTAGTTGAAAGGAAGTTTAGATAAAACATGAGTTCACTTGCTTTGTTTTTCTACTGCAATGAGCTGTATCCTTACTTCACTTTCCTTTTGATAAATGCCTTCTGTATTTTCCTTTGTTTTTAGTAGTGGAAAACATCAGTTCATTAGCAAATAGTGAAAGGCTCCCAGGGCTTATAGAAGGCAACAGATGTTTGATTATGTTGCCAGTTAATAACATGACATAACACAGCAATCTTGAAATATTTTTGTGCGCTGATTTTCTTGCTGAATTTGTGTAATTGTAATAATGTGTAAATTTTTTGCAGAAAAAGTGAGCCTGCTTGCTCCTAGCACGTCCTAAGAGACACAAATGTAGTGAATAAATACAGTCATGTGTTTTATGTATATATACACACACAGATTGATGCTTGAAGCAGGACCAGATGACCAAACTGATGGTTTCCTGTGAGAAGGGCACTGAGGCCTTTGTAATGTTTGAAGCTGAAATGTACTTTTATTTATTGATTTATAAAAATCTGCCCTTACTCTGTGTAGTGAGAGAGGTGTACTCAAAGAGGAGTAGGAAGTCTGAACATGGAGCCTTGCTGAGGTTCTCACAGTGCTGTGGCACATGCACCACTTCAATGCAGAGAGTTTAATACCAACGCTGCAAAATCGAGTGTGTGTAGGGAAAGATGCCAGGATTTGTGTTCTTTGGTTCTCTGCTCGTAGTAGAAATCATTAATTGTGCTCACATACTTTACTTTTCCACAGGAGATGGGCTTTGCTCAGTGATTGAGTGGGCAGTGGTGACTTCTCATTTCTCTCAGGACATGGTTTCTGGATATTTATATTCCATCTATAACTGCATGGTTAGAAAAATAAATTAAAACCAAGCACACTAATTGAAAATGTAGTGAAACAGTAATATCTTGTGCTAATTAACACAGAATACTCTGTGTTAATTAAATGTAAGTGGGGTATAGATTTTGGAAAGAAAACCCTGCATTTCCAATTGAAGCAGTAGATAAAGGCATTATTGGTAGCAGTCAGTGCTATTAGTGTTGTGTAAGGAATTCCACAAAATACCATTTTGGACACGTATCCGTGTCTGGGAGTGTGGGCTGTGGTGCTGCCCAAGAGCACATCTGGGCATTTGTGTGTGCTGGAACTGCTTGTTCTCCTTTTCTCCTCTGTACAGTTCCCCTGTTCAGAGCAGCTCTCTCCTGTGATTTACACTTGCTCAGTGGGCTGGCAGTTCCAATAAGATATTAAATCTTTCAGTTTTGGGTCTAAGCAGGGGACTCTTAAACAGGTGCCCGGGTTTGAGCTGGGAGGTGTTACCTTTGGATTAGCATGTTATTAAGACAAAGGAAGGTGCAATCCAAAACTGGATATGGAAGAGGAAAAATTTTTAGTTTATGCTAAGATGTTTGTGTGAGTCGCTGTCTGATTTTCCTGAGGCTGTTTTGGGCCAAGGGACTGAGCCCTGCCTGTAGCACTGATGGCAGGCAGTGAGTGGAGTGAGGGGGAGCAGTATCAGCAATAATTGAGTTTCTATCAATTGTGCTGCTCCCTTTCTCCCTGTAGCCCGCTCCAGTCACACGTTAACCCCGTGGGATGAGCAGGTCTGAGGCAGGAGTGTGCCTGCAGTCATTTGGGATGCTCGGCACGGCTGCAGAAGGCGGCAGACGTTCACTCAGCGGAAGCTCGTGCGGTTCAGGAAGTGCGGCTGGAATCCAGGGGTGAAACTGTGAGGAATTGGTGCTGGAGCTGTTCCTGTAAATCCCGGAGCTCCATCGTGTGGTGGGAGCTGTGCAGGCCTGAGCTGCAGCCTGGGGATGGGGTTTGGGGCTGCTGAGATTGTCCAGCTCCACAGTTCCTGTCAGTTCGTCCCCTTTCCCTGCTTTGGGGGTTTTAAACACGTGCTGACAGGACAAGCAGCCCTTGGGGACCTGGCTGTTTTAACAGGGAAAGCCAACGACCCAGGTATTGCTTACAGCTTGCTTCTCATGGTGAGTGAAGGTGTGAGTGCACAACCCTGAGCTGTGCTGCACTGGTGTGACATCACCAGCACGGTGACTTCAGCAGCTCTGGAGTCACTGGGGATGAGAACATAGCAGAGCAGGAGAGGCTGTGCCAGGAGGATCATTTGTCAGGCTTCCCTGCCTCTGCCAGTGCCAGAACCCCCTGATGCATGGGTAAGAGAAGCAGCACACAGCAGGCCCCCAAGGAGACTTGGCAGATCTCATCTGACAGAGAACATGGCATGTAGGTGGTACAGCTTGGAAAGACTGTTTGAAATAATCCACGAGTTCAGGAGTTAAACTGCCCCAAATTGCAGGAGTAATGTGAAGCAGAATGCTAATTAGCTGGACTTTGCAGGAATACACAGGAAAAAGAAGTAAAAGCAGAAGGTAACCTGAACTTCTTCCAAAACCAAGATTTTGACTAGAATTTTCCTTTAATTACACGCCCTCTAGTAGTAAAACAAAGAATAGTACCTGGGTGATGTAAGATAAAATGTAATTGCCTCTCTGCAATAGGTAGAGGACAGGTTACCTGATCATCTTTCATCAGGTGTATTTGTTACAGAAGGAGGCTTTCCTCATGGCCTGTGTGCACTTCATGGTCCCAAGCCAGACTAACAGGATAGCAGTTGAAGTTAAGTAATAATATTTTTTCAAGGACATTTTTAACCTTAAGGAACAGCATTTTCAGTCCTGCAGTAGATGAAGGGCTCTTGTTTCAGAAAGGTGGAGAGAGGTAAATTCCTGTGGATGGAGGTGCTGCAGGTACTGAACAGGAGAATCTAGTGGTGGCAAAATGGTTTAGAATTTCCATGCATAATCCTTGATTGGGCAGTCCTGCTGGCAGTGGAAATAAAAATAAAAATGGTTTGATACATCAGGTTGGGTAAGTTTGCAACTAAACTTTGTCTAAAAATGGAGAAGTGAAACAGATTAATTTCTAGGTTTATTGTAATCCTTGTGTCTTTCAGGCTTAATTTTAAATAGAAATGCAGAAGCATTGCCTTACATGTTTTGTAAAATTTAAACAGCTGTGTAACAGCTATGAGGTTTTCAAAGTGCTTCCAACATTTTCAGTACATCACAGAATCATCAGCTTCATCCTGAAGCTCCTTCAGGCACTAAACGTGGGACTGCAGTAACTTCAGGGGTCACTGTCCAGCTGGAGATGCAGAGCTGGTGCTGTGCAGCTCAGCTCCCTGGCCAGGCTGCCTCTCCCTGAGCAGTGAGAATCCACAGGGATCCTGCTCAGCTGGGGAGGGCTTGGGTGCAGGAGCAGGGGCCTGAAGGGAATGTCAGCTTCCCTGCTGAATGTCCCCTCTGCCTGAGCTGATTTAAAAGGATGTGCTGGGGGACAGTGCTCTGGAAAGGTTTGACTCAGCCCAGAGCTGCTATTCTGATTTATTCCTGCTTTGGCCATCGGGACCAAGTGCTTGTGTCCATGCTGAAGTTCATTTTCCGGTAGATGTGTAAGTTAGCAAAGCAAATAACGGGATTTATACCAGTTAAAAGAAAGATTTTAAGGTTGATTCACCCAAATTTGTCATCCCTGTTTGTATAAAGGATTCTGTAGTAAGGCAGTGAGGGGGCTGGAAAATAATTTGATTTTGTGTGTGTCCAAGGAATAACGTCATCCCTTTGTGTGTGAGCGCACGGGATCACGCGCTGTGTGCTTGGCAAGGACACCAGCCTGCAGAAGGGTGCTCTGCTTCTGTCAGGGCTTTGTGTGCACAGTGGGCTGAAAACAGCACTGTGCCACTGGCATCACTGCTGTAAAATGTATTTAATGTTTTAAAAACTGCTTTGCTCTAAACATTCGCAGCTGTTGTGTAAACTACCTGGACAAACAATCATTTTCCTTTCCAGCCCTGTTCTCGAGCTGCCCTTGCTAAGAAGGGGATTCTGAGTCACCATCTGTCTGGCAAGTGTTTTCATTTCGGTATGCTAAAAGTTTTTCACTTCAAGATTATGTTGAAATTTAGAAATTTGCTTTAAAGTTACATCAGGAGCAGTTAAAGAAACTCAAAGTTCTCTGATGGGAAAGCACGTATTTTCAGTGGCCTTTTGGTAAGGCAGTTTAACAATTAAATGTCAGGATAGAGGCCATAATCTTATTGAGTTTTATTTCTAATAAAAGAATTCCTGTGCACAAGACTTAATGTAATTTAAGACTGGCAGAAAAAGCTCAAAGAAGTCCTTCTGACAGTACATGATTTTTTTTTGGAGGGGGGTCTATTGTTACAATAGGTGAAAAGGTCACTCTATGTAATAATACTTATTTAATCAGAATTACAAATATTAGTGCCTCATCCTGATCCATGTAAATGTCACATAGCTGTGGTCCTGGATTTCATCATTTTTAAGTTCTAAGGAGGAAGAAAGTTATGTTTGCCTGCAATGTTTCTGATAGACTTTTCTTCTGATTTCAGGTGAAAAGTTACATCTGTGGAACACAACTAGTGATGTAACAGAAGCTTAATGACTGCAGTTGCTATGACTGCTACAACTTGCTTACTTAAGACCCAAGCAATTGGTAAAACTCTGAAATTAAGGAGCCTTATTTCTAAAATAACTTCCTTGCACGACTAGGGGCAGCGAGGGGAAGGCTTTCTCTGTGGTATTACAGATGCTGTCTGCAGCTAGCCCGACTTGTCTGACTGAAGCAGCAATCCTGCCCCAGCTCTGAAGATGCCTGCACTGTGGGATGAGGTAGTAGGTTGTATAGTTTTAGGGTCATACCCACCACTGGGAGATAACTATACAATCTACTGTCTTTCCTAAAGCAGCAGATAATCAACCATGGAGGCTTCTCAGCTCAATGTCAGATTTTGCTGAACTTCTGCACTTGTAGTGCTTCTGATAGGACAGAAGACTTGTGTAACAGCTGTGGGAACTGTGTTTAGATTTTTCTAGTTCTTGGAAAAGCTAGGGTATCGTTCTGCATTAATTTTTCTGCTCTAATGAATAAAAAATTAAGAATAGATTATTCCTGTATGTGTATGGTGGGGTAATCAAACACAAATTGCTGGTGTTCCAGCTGTTGGGGTGTTTAGCTTTGCTCAGTGACATACCAAACATCCTTCAGAATGAAACTGGGCTTGGCTGTGGGAGCTCTTTGCTGAAGTGTGTGCTTCTCTGTCAGAGTGAGGTAGTAGATTGTATAGTTGTAGGGTAGTTATTTTACCCTGTTCAGGAGATAACTATACAATCTATTGCCTTCCCTGAGGAGTAAAACAAACTGCGCTCCCTGCAGTCAGTCGTGGGCTAAAAATACTCACTGAGTGCAAAGAGATAAACCAGGGTTGGAAAGCATCAGTGCCAGAATGTACAGGACTGGCAGTCAGTGTGAGTGCTGCAACCCCCACAGGATAGATTTGACTTAACATGATTTTTCTCCCAAGGTGAGTGTCACAGTGCTGGCTGGAGATGGAAGATGCCCATGTTCTAGGCAGGGAGTGGAACACTCCACAGGGGGAAGTTACTCCAAGCCAGTCAGGAGAATGTGAGATGCAGGTAGCTCAGGCTCTGTTTTGACACCCCAGTTGCCATAATGCATTAAAATTCCATGACTCCCAACTGCTGGGTGACAGCTGGAGGGAAAAGTTAAAATTATCCTTTATAAATGAGTCTGCACGTTTTTCTCCAGCTTTTCTGGATTTAATGCAAAATTTAATTGTTGGCCAGTTTTGGCCAAAAGTGACCTCTCACCTTTCTGGGGGGGGAGTGTGAAACTTGTGGAGTTTGAGCACCCAAGAGCCAGCACTTCCCTCTGAGGTGGTATTGTTTCTGTAAAAAGGCTTTTTAAGCTTGTTGCATTCTCTTTCCTGCTGCTGTCCTTGCTGTACCCAGTCTGTAAGTGGTTCTGTGCTAGCATGCCCAGCAAGCAGCTTGCTGTAGTAACAAAAGCCCTACAGACATAAATGCCTTTTGGGATGGCAAGTTTAGCTGAGGCAGAGTGAAAGTGGAGCCATTCAGGAGCGTTGGAGGAGGCAGTGAGGCTCTGTAGGTGGGTGCTGACAGTGTCCCCTTGGAGTGTGCCCTGCCAGGGCAGAAGACCCAGAGCAGCTGGTGAGCTAAAGCCTCCAGAGAGCGAAGAACTGCACAGAGGAAGCCTTGGGCTCCTAGGAAGAGGTAGTAGGTTGCATAGTTTTAGGGCAGGGATTTTGCTCACAAGGAGGTAACTATACAACCTGCTGCCTTTCTTAGGGCTTTATTATAACACCAGGACCATTTTGGCTCCAACCTGCAAACCTCTGCAGCTTTGGTACATGGAGAGAAAGGACTTTGTGAGTGTGCTGAGGCTTATGAAAGGCGTGTCTTGGCAGATTGGGTCCCAAATGGAAGTGTAGGAATGCTGGCTGGAGTCCAGTGTGGTGACACTGGGGCTGCCACTTTGGGGACACTGGGCTGGGGTCAGTCAGAGGCTGCGTTGGGAAGGCAGCTCCTTGCAGAGTAGGCTGGAGGTCCTGAGGTTAGGATGGAGGTGGTGTGAACTTGTTAATGTCGGGGTTCTGATACTGTGTGCTCACAGGGAGCTAAAATACACTTTGGCTTGGTGCATTTCAAGGGGAAAAACTCCAGTTTTCCTTCCCCAGGAGAATCAGATTGCAGCTCCCCTGAAATGTGGTGCTTTTTCACCAGGCGTGGGCACTCCGAGTGCAGCAGGCTCAGGTACTTACAGCCCTGCAGGAGGAAAGGTTCCAGTTTGAGATGGTGGCGTGGTTCCTCCTGGAGTTGTTAAAGGAGTCCCTGTTCTTTGGTGTAGTTGCACTGCACCACCGCAGTGGTTGTGGTAGGGCTCCAGCTCTGGGGGGTACAGAGACTTCAGTGCTCGTAGCATTAATGTGCTGTGCTTACACCAGCCACTAAACTGCAAATCACACACAATCCTAGGTCATAAACATGTTAAGTATTGCTTATATTGAATGTTTTTGTATGAATTTAACTGTATGTTTTTTGATTTAGTTAATAAAATACAGCATTTTGTGCAACTGATGGTGAATTGCCTTTACTTTCTCCAAAATGAGGATGTGAATTTTAAAGGAAAACAGTGCCCACACTGAAGTAAACTCAAGACCATGTTTGGTCTTCACTATAATTCTATCACTCTAATTATAGTGTTCACTAGAATTAGTGTTAATTATTCTAGTGTTAACTAGAAATTATTCTGGCATTAACTTCTCTTTAAGATCTTTGATACAAGACTTCTCTGCAGGTGGGGAGTAAGTATTTACTGCCGAGTGCAGGAACTCTGCTTATTCTAGACCTGGTTTATGACCATGAGTTCAAATTGCTGCACAAAAATCCAGACTTCACCTTTAACATAACTGCAGCTGGTGTAAGGTATCTACAGGTAAGGCTCAGACAGAGAAACACCAGTGACTTTGATTTTGGCAGTACCAAATGCCTTAAAAGCTCCAATATACCTAACATTTTATGACTGTAGGGGCTATGCTTACAAGAGGTTTGAATAACCTGTGCTGCCCACTGCAGCTGCTGCTTCAGCAGTCTTGTCTCACCAGGTAATTTCTCAGCTTGCCTGCATTCCTGCAGTAAACAGGATCTGCTCACTGAGGCACAGGACAGGTTTGCCTCTTCCGTGTGTGTCTTCAAGGGGTCCAAGGCTGAGGTGACAGTGTTTGTAGTAAAGGCAGCGTTCAGGAATGCACAGCAAGCAGTGCAGAAGGCTTGCAGTAGCAGTAGAGACTTGTTTACCACCCATAGTGCAGTGGTTGTGTCATGGTGGTCTTGGAAACATTCCAGTGTTGCTCCAAAAATAGAAATACACAGATCCACATCCCAGGAGAATTATTTGTGTGCTGTGCCCTTCCATGCGGAAAGGTGTGCTCTGAAATCTTCCTGTGCTGTGAAACCTGAGACCTGTTGGGCTTTTCCGTGAGAGAAACCCCTGCTAACAAACATCCCCGTGCTTCCTGAGGGGCTCTGGGTGCTTGTGCCATGGTCGTGGCACATGAACTTGCGGCATTAAAAGTTCTCTCCCTTCTGTTGAGAACTTGGGTTGTGGCAGCTGAGAGTTTCCCTCTTCTGTGTCCAGCTCTGGGATCTCCAATACAGGAAGGACCTGGAGCTGCTGGAGCCAGTCCAGACGAGACCCTGGAGCTGTTCCCAGGCTGGAGCCCCTCTGCTCTGGGGCCAGGCTGGGAGAGCTGGGGGTGCTCACCCAGAGAGGAGAAGGATCCAGGGAGAGCTCAGAGCTCCTTGCAGGGCCTAAAGAGGCTCCAGGAGAGCTGGAGAGGGACTGGGGACAAGGGATGGAGGGACAGGAGGCAGGGAATGGCTTCCCAGTGCCAGAGGGCAGGGCTGGGTGGGAGATCAGACAGTGGCAGTGCTGGGTTAATGGTTGCATTCTATCTAAAGGGCCTTTTCCAACCTGAAAGTTTCTGTGACATCTTTATGCTCAAAAGCCCTTCTTGCTCTGTCCCTGGGTAAGCAGCAGGCTGCACTCAGTAATAGGTGCAGACAGATTTTTGCTTTACAAGACAAATGATAAAATACCTGATAGATGCAAAGGTGAAATGAAACCTGTGAGAGAGAGGAAGTCTCAGGCTGCTCCAGAGACCAGTGAGACAAGTCCAGCTGAGATTATTGCCTTCAGCTGAGCCTCCCAAAAGACAAAGGAGACCCCTCAGCTCTAGAGCCATCAGAGCATGGTGTGGCCTTCAGCCCTCGAGCTGAAGCTGTATTTAATGTCATACTTCCGTAAAGATGAGTCCTGGCAGGAGCTACTGGAGGCATTGGGTGTCAGTGTGTGTGTTGTCACAACACGAGAAATCAGATTTGTTCCTATTTGTTCTATTGGCTCTAGTGGAATTGGATTTTTAGGCTGGTTTGTTTCAGACATTTAAAACCACTCCAGTGACGAGGCATTGGAAAATCAGACACCGTTCTGGTCCGGCCTGTTGTATTAAAGCAATCTTCAAAATAAAGCTATTACAAGCCACATAATGCTACTAAGGACTGTATTTGTGGAGACTGAAAAGGTCCTTTCTGAAATAGGAGAATGTTTCTGAAAAAATACTCCTTTGACATTAAAACTTTGCTATACAGATGATGTCAAGCTGATTAGTTAAACCCAGCACAGGATACAAGCAGGGAGAAGGATCAAATCATGGAAGTCCCAGTTCTGTGAGGGAGTTTGCTACTCCCCATGTACCTCACCTTATTTATTATGCACCCTTTGGTACACTCCCAAGAGCTCTGTGTAAATCAGGGGAAAGGAGTGAGCAGTGCTCAGTCAATGCCAGTGTCCCAAAATGCTGCCATGCATTAAACCTGACCCAGCTGCAAGTGGCTTCTCCTGCAGTAGCTCCCCAAAACGAGGAGGGATAAGGAAGAAAAGGAGAGGTGTAGTTTGAACTTCCCAGCTCCTGCAGCAGTAAATCTGTCCCTGACCCACACCGTGCCTGGTGAAGCTGTGGCTGATGCTCTTGGCTCTGAAGGGTTTTATGCCAAGAGAGCAGCCAGAGCTTTCCTCGGTGCTTATTTTACAGAGAGTCAGGCTGAGGCTGTTTTTAGAGCCTGATGTAATTCCTGATGGGTTCTTCATCAGCTGCCCAGCACTGCCCCAGTTGCCTTAGCCTGTGTGCTGCAGGGAAGGGGGAGGCACAGACAGCACAGCAGATCTTCCTTAGGGCAAACCTCATCAGACCAATGGAAAAAACCTACAGGTAAGTGAAATAGGTGGAACATTAGGCCTGAGAATAACTAAGGAGTGTGAAATAAGCAGAGCACATGAGTAGCTGAAGGATGCACAGGCAGGAAATAGGATTCTTGTTAAAGGCTGTTAAAAAGTTTCAGCTGAGTGTCACAAAAATGTGCAGTGAAATCTGTAAAACTACTGTGGAGAGTCTGAATGTGCAGTGCCAACAAGCAGCTCTGCAAAGCTTTGACAGGAGCAGACGTGTTTAAACCTGGGTTCAGCTGAGTCAGGGGAAATCCTTCCCTTAATCTCAGGACAGGATTTCACTTTGAACTCAGAATAATTCACAGAATCTTGAAAGTCCTGAGCTGGAAAGGACTTGCATGGATTATTGAATCCTACTCCTGGCCCTGCACAGGAGACCCCCACGAATCCCACCCTGTGCCTCAGGGTGTTGTTCAAATGCTTGATTGAAATAAGGTGGACAATAAACTCATTAGATTAATTAACATATTAAAAGAAGTCTTAGCTAAGATACTAATTACTATGTATTCCTAATTATATTAACATACTATAAATTAAAATATTTTAAAATCATTAGAATTTTTAAGTTTCACATTTCAACCCTGGCAAAACCTGTGTTCCCACCGGATTGCCATGGCTCAGTGAACTCCACAATGTTGCAGAAATTCCGAAATATGGCCAAGAAATTCCAAGATTACCTTCTTAAAGAAAAAATACCCACTGTACTGCTTGTCCTTCAAATCCCACTGAGTGAGCACAGTGCTGTATTTCAAGCAGGGCCACCACAGGAATTTTCCTTTCAACTGCTCTTAAAAGGTAGGAACTAAAAATCACAGAATATCTTGAGCTGGAAAGGACCCACGAGGATCACTGAGTTCAGCTCCTGGCCCTGCTCAGTTTCCCACCCTCCCTGCCCATTCTTGCCACTGCTGGCTCACCCAGGGATGTCCCAGGTATTTGAAGACTCCCCTGGGGTGCAGCTCTGACAGTGGCCAAATCTGAGCTGCTCTGGAGCTGTGTTCCTTGGTTTTGGGGTGACTGATGGGAGTGCAAGTGCTCTGGGATGAATCTCCAAGAACAAAGGTCTGAAGTGGGGATCAGTGAATTGGGTGTTGCCCTCAGGGGAGAGCAGCACTGAGCTGATCCCTGTGCAATCCCTCTCCAAACACAGCTCCCTCCATCAAACCTGGCAACAGACAACAGTCCAGTGCTCCTTTTAGATTTAGTACGAATTCTGTGATGACAACAAAACATCTCCTGTGCACCTCTGCTCTGGGGCCAGGCTGGGAGAGCTGGGGGTGCTCACCCAGAGAGGAGAAGGATCCAGGGAGAGCTCAGAGCTCCTTGCAGTGCCTAAAGGAGCTCCAGGAGAGCTGGAGAGGGACTGGGGACAAGGGATGGAGGGACAGGAGGCAGGGAATGGCTTCCCAGTGCCAGAGGGCAGGGATGGGTGGGAGATTGGGGAGGAATTGTTCCCTGGGAGGGAGAGGAGGTCCTGGCACAGGTTTGGAGGTTCATTTCCCAGCACCAAACATGTTCATTGTTGGACAGATGAGCCACGAGGAGTGTTTTTCCTACAGTAAAGTAACACATCATGAAACAGAGCTGGCAGGACCAGGTCCCCACGAGCTGTGCTCAGCAGTGCCTGGAGCTGTGAGCTCAGAGCTCCCGAGAACGCCCTGGTGCCCTTTGGCCAGCAGGCTCTGAGCACTGCTCATGCCTGCCCCAGGGAGGGTCCCTGTCACCTGCAGGTGATAAACAGCTCAGGTCTTACTGCAGGTCCACAGGCACATCTGCACTGCTGAGGTAAGAGATTGCTGTGCAGGTAATGCCCAAAGCATTTCTCGAGTTGGTTCACGGCCAGGGAGGATGGCAAAGACAATTTAAAGATGAAGCTGTTTCTTGCCCGCTGTCGATGACCTAATGAGACACAGTCATGAGATAAGAGTTTACGTCACCATCTTTTATGTAAATTCTTTTTTAGGGCTGGTAAGGGAGTGTTACAGTTGGCCACTTCATAAAGGAAAACAAACAGATGGAGCTCTATTTTTAGTCTTCTGAGAATATAGCTCACAAATGCCATTTTTCCAGAGGTGATTTGTTGAGTTTCCACATCTCTGCTTATGGTCAGCAAAGCTTTTAACGAGGATTTGCACATGGAATTCATGTGACAGTTCCATACAAACCTTTGGAAGTGCAGCTCTGATACCTAACAGAAAATACACAGGTAGCTTCTAACAGGCATCTTTGAGATCTTCACCAGAACTCAGTCAAGTCCAACTAAGCATTTTGAAAACTGTGACCTACAAATGAGGCAAGTAACCAGAGCAAACTCTGTTTTCTCTACTGCCAAACCCATGGTGAATATAACCCTCCCTCATATTTTTAGATTATTTTCTGGAGACGTTTAGTGGATCTGTTATTGCTTGGGTAGTTTGAGTGGGTATTTTCCTTGTGCAATAATAAAATCCCAGGCAAAGCTTTACAAGGTGTACCTGTACAACCTTAGTGGTTTAGCACCATTTACCCAAATAAAAGTGATTTTGATATTTTAGGCATTGGCAGCAACTTTACTGCTTTGGAATTGCCCAGGTAGCTACTCTCAGAAGTGTTACTCCAGAACTCTTGTGCCAGGAAAAGTAAATTTTAAAAATAGGATTTTAGACATGGTGAAGGCAATTCAAAGCATTTAACACTCGAGGGAGCAGTAGTAGATTCAGTCTCTGTTCTGTTCTGCCACTACAGCCCCAGGTCTGAGCCACTGGTGTGTTACATTCAAATAAACTGTAAATGTAAGTGTAGGCTGCTGGGAGGGTTTTCAAAACAAATCAGTGAGGCCGAGGTTTATGTTAACTTCTTCGAAGTAAAAGTCACTGGAATGTTTAATGTTGTGTTTTTTCTCATGTGTTGGTCACAGCCACGTACCACACGGGGAGGGGCTGAGAGATTACCATCATGTGTAAAACCAGTTTGGTGTTAAGAACAGCAACATCAGCCAGGAACGTCACCAGCAGCCTCTCCTGGCCCAAGAACAGCCCCTGAGCTGCCCTGTGCCCCTGAGCTCCCACGGCAGCCTGGGGCTGTCCCTGCCTCCCAGCCCTTGCTGGCCGGGGAGAGCAGCTCCAGCTCCGAGTCCCAGCCTGCTCCGGCTGCAGCTTTCCCTCGGAGTGTTCCTCCTGCCCTTCCTCCGTGCCCGGTGACACCCTGGGCTCGGAGATGTGTGTCCTGCTCCACCTGGGTGTGACAGGGTCCAGCAGGAGCCTGCTGCCAGCGCTGTTCTGCCCTGGGGACGTTAAAACACTCCAGGTGAAGGTGGTGAGTCCAATCCAATCCAATCCAATCCAATCCAATCCAATCCAATCCAATCCAATCCCACCTGGGCTTTTCCCCACTCCCTGTGCCAGTGCTCCCTCGCTCCTGCTGGGTCACACCATTGGGGAGGGCCAAACAAGCTGTGAGCCGTGAGCCCACCCCTCTAGCCCAAACACCGAAGTGAACTTGGGGGCAAAAAGCTCCCAGACAAATCCAAACCAAGCTTCTGATCCACCTTTTGTGGTGCCATCCGTGGGTTCCATCCTGGTTCTGTGTGCTGAGGTGGAGCCCAGCCCATGTGCCCTCTCTGAGCCGTGGTGCTGGCCCCAGGCTGGGGAGCACAGGATGTACAGACAGACCTGGGCAGGCACGCTGGCCAGGAAGGCAGAGCCCAGCTCTCCAGGTGCTAATCCTGCCTGCTGGGCATATTCCCTTCCTCGTGGCCTCTGGGCCATGAAGAGAACATGCCAAAGCCTGCCCAGGTTATATTTTTCATGCTCAGTAAAATTCGAGTCAATTTGTGCCAAAAACTTTCAGGATTCTCCCTCCCCTGTCCTCCATGAGTTATGCTTCCTTGAAAAACCACAACCCTCTCTAAGTGCCTTAGAAATGCACCATAAGCATTCAGCCAACACTCGACGATAACAAATGAGGCCAAATTACATGCCAGGATGTGCTGGTGATAATGTTTTCCACTGAAGACAGGAGCAGTGAAATTTTCCAGCACAACAACAGAGGCACTGTCCCCCCACCCCACAGGAGTGACCTTTACCTGACCAGCCCCAAGCCTTCCCCCCGTGCCCATGTCCCCACAGGTGACACGTGGAGCCGTGGGGCAGTGCCCAGGGTGTCCAGCCTGGTGCTGGCTGACCTTTACATCCATCTTGTCTTGTTTGCATGCCCAAGAGGAAATCACATGTGTGGCACGAGCCTGACCCAGAAATATTGCAGGGAGTAGGATATTTTGTGCGAATAAGGAAGGGCAGGGTCTGCAAGATGAATCACCAAAACTGTAATTATCCTGAGGAAAAACCTTGGAGGGTGGATTAGCTGTGATAACTGCCCTGTCAAGGTAACAACAATGCGAGCCGTCAGCTCTTCTCGTCTGCAAGGGACACGAAATGCTGTAGCACAAAGCTTAAAAATAAAAATTATGGAAGTTCATGAGAAGAGATTGCCCAAGGAGGCATCCTTCACTTCCCAACGGCTCCGGCTTCAGCCGTGATTGTTATACAATCTGCCACAAGAATTGCTCCAAAAAGTATTTTTAGCACACCAGCAGCTTTCAGTGAAAATAAATAAAGGGCCAGACAGCTGCTATAAAGACAGGAAATAAACTTTAGAAACTCTTTAACTTTTGGCTAAGCCGGGCAACTGAATCACACAGTTCCTGAGCGTGCACGATTGTCTCAGATAAGATGAGCTCTGAGAGTTTTCTCTCCGACCAGCGCAGCTGTAACACCACGGGCAGTGCTTTGTGAGCAGGCACTCCTGGAGCCCTGGGGTCCCTGGTGTGCCTTTCCCGTGGCCGTGCTGGGCACAGGGCTGGCAGCCAGCACCTCCCCCGGGCACTGCCGGGCTCCTTCCCAGCCCCGGAGGGCTTTGGCCACGGCCCCTGCCCGGAGCAGTGTCCCCCTCCCCAGCCCACCCCGCCTGGCTCGGTGTCCCGGTTTGAGACAAAATCCAGGGGAGAAATCACTCCAAGAGCCTCGGGCACAGGAGCGGCAGAGGCAGGGACAGCTCTGCTTGCCTGGCACTGGAACTGCTCACAGGAGCATCCCAGAGATGGGCAGAGCCCCGGGGCTGGCAGCGAGAGACAGGATCTGTTCCCCAGCAGAGCTGGGAAGGGGCAGCAGCAGCACCTCCAGCCCCGAGAGCCCCTGCCCGGGCTGCTCATTAATGAGCTGCTGCTAATCACCGCCGCGCTGGAGCAGCGATGAGCGAAGGCCTGGCTCTGGCTCCCGATGGAAACAATCTTCTCCTTCTTGTTTCTGCCGTGCCTCGCTGCTCCGAGCTACCAAGCTGTCACTCGGGACACCTGCTGGGGAGGTGACAATATTTTGCTGCCCCTCGGTTTTACACTCAGTTATTTATCAGCCTCCAGTCTGCTTGGAGCAGCACAGCGGCCACAGCCTTGCCTGTGCTTCACCCCAGGGCTGGAGAAAGCGCTGGCATCCCTTCTGCTGCCCGGCACGGCCCTTCCCGGGGTGAGAGCCGAGCGGAAAAACCTACCTGGGCTCACTCTGCTCTGCCCTGCACCTGAACAGGAAAGTTCTCTGCAGTGACAGCGCTGGGGACAAACGAGCCGGGAGCTGGCAGATGGAACCGCAGCAGTGCAGGGGCCGAGGCATTGCCCCCGAGCATCCCCTGGCCCTGCCCGGAGCTCGCCGGGCACGGCAGAGGCTCCGCCTGGCACAGGGCCGGGCAGGGATGTGCTGCCAGCCGTGTTCCAAGGAAAGGCTCTCCCTGCTGCCCTCCGGGACCACCGAACCTCCGCCGGCAGCCGGCAGGGACAGGCACGGAGGGGCTGGAGCAGCCTCCCCCGGGCTCACGGCTCCACAGCGCTCTCCTGCCCTTTGCCGTCTGCGGAGGAACCTTGATAACGACAAGAAAATGAATAAAAGCCCTTCCCTGCTGTCCTACTGGGTCCCACAGCCTGCTCCCGTGGTCTGTGGATACCTTTCCATCTCGCAGCCCCCGAGTTGTTACGAGGAGTGGGTAGATGGCTGCAATTTACCATTCCTAAGCCTGTGAACAGCTTTATGTGCCTCTGCCAGCCCCACTTCACCCTGAACCAGGCTGCCAGCACTCTCCAGTTTCCCCTGAAGGTTTGGGTGTCTGCTGGCTGGAGCTGGGTCCCCCCAGCTCTCCAAGGGTGGCCAGGGGGCAAGATGACACCAAACCACTTAAACATCCTCATGTTTTATTTGCTGCCTTAGCTGTACACGGAGCTCCCTTCTGGCTGCAGTAACATCCCTCCCTTCTGTTTTTAATTTTAGGCCTAACAAAATTATTTTCATATTTTTATGCCCCCAAAACATAAAAAAACCCCACCTTCAGCCACAGCCCTTCAGCTTGGACTCAGTCATGCTTCCCTCAGTGACAGAACGAGAGTAAAACACCTTATCAATTTGGACAGATCAGTTTCCTTTGTGGTGGAGTTGTTTTCAGCGTGCCGTGATGTGTATTACAAAAGCCAAAGATATAAATGATCAACTGGAAGCTTGAATTAATTTTTCCTTGTGTCTAAATTAGGAGAGTGAGTAATTGCTGCAGTAATCGTGGGCAGAGCCTGTTTATCAATGCCAGTGAATAATTGGCTATCAAACAATAGTGCACTTTGCCTTTGAAAATTCACAACACTCCAGCAGGAAGCACACCGCCAGTCCTGTGCTCGCCTGCTGATTGATGAGAGGAGTGGCAGCATTACAAACGCAGTTTGGGGAAAAGCTTTCTGACGTGTGTCCCCCCAAAGCATCCCTGTGCCTCGGGAGTTACCCTTGCTGCAAGGATAAGCACGCAGCAGCCTTAGATTACAGCATCTGAAGTCACAGGGCCGAAATAGCACCAGCCTAATTCTGTAATCAATCACTTCTGGTGGGAGGCAGCCGAGTGCTGTACCTGGGAACCAGAGGCAGGAGCTGCCTGTGCTGTCTGATGTGGCACAAGCTCCTGTCTGCCAGGCTCTGACCTCACCCTCTGACCCTGGCAGCAGCTGCCACTCTTATCTTCCTCGGGCCCTCCCGTTTTCCGTGCCAAGCCTATCCTCTCCCCACCGTGCTCCTCACCCCTTCCTCTGAGGGCTCTGGGTGGTGTCCCCGTCCCTGTCCTGCCGAGGTGCCCCAGCCCCTCTCCTCCAGCAGCTCTGCGGTGCCACCGCTCCTCCTTTTCCCTCCCCTCCGGCAGTTCATGACCTGTGTGCTCACCCAGGCACCTGCAGCTCCTCCAGCTCTCAGCACCTCACCTGTGCTCCCTTCCTGCTCTGCCCTC
This sequence comes from Erpornis zantholeuca, assembly GCA_013400515.1. Lineage (NCBI taxonomy): Eukaryota > Metazoa > Chordata > Aves > Passeriformes > Timaliidae > Erpornis > Erpornis zantholeuca. Next base: position 5,430 of record VZTN01001572.1, on the reverse strand, counting down.
CCTGTCTCTGAGCTCTCTGGGGCAGGAGCAGAGGTGGTGCCAGCGCTCGGGGATCCCTCCTGTTCCTGCTGCTTCCCAGCCCTTCTCCTGCCCAGCCTCTCCCCGTCCTCCTCCATGCCTGATCCAAGGCTCTTCCTTCTCCTCCCACATTCCCCAGCACGCTCGTGGTGCTGTCAGGCTCTGGAGTGACAACCCACCCAGCTTCTCACTCCTCCAGCATCTCCTCGCTCCTCCAGCTGAGCTGCAGCTCCTGGTTGACTCTCCTGGGCACTCTGAAATGGTTAATTGCAATATTCTGCTCTCAGCACTGCTCTTCCCCACCTCTCTGCTGTGCAAATTGTCATGTGCAGTGTGCTCTGCTCACTGCTCAGACAGATAATTCAATTAGTTTTCCTCTCCTCCTCTGTTTGCAGGCCTCTCCTCCCTGCCCTTTTCTCAATTTGAAAATTGCTCATTTGCTTTCAAGCTTCATTTCAGTCCAGTCTGTGCTGCTCTCCCAGTGTCTGGCCTACTGACTGAATTTCACTTCTTTTTTTTCCCCCTGGAGCTTTTAACACAGCAGAAAATTCATTCTCTCTGCCTCTCTACCATTACCTTTGCAGCTCTGCAGCTGTAAGATCTGAAGCATCTGAAGAAATGCATCTGCAGCTCCATCTGATGCAATCTCTCCCTCGTGGCTCTCTCCTGGCTCCCCTGTTCTCCCAGGCAATAGGAGCTGAAAGGTTTTCCCCATTTCTCTAGCAGGGCTCTGGTCTGTTCTCCCTTCCCACAGCACCTCTGGGACATCTCAGTGTCTTTCCTCCTGGGTGTTGGGTACCTGTGCAGGGTTCAGCCCCCAGTCACTGCAAGGAGAAGGGAAATTAAAGCCCTGACATTTGCAATACAAGGCACTTTCCGAGGGTTCACAGAATTGCCCCCAAACTCTCCTATTAGAAAACACTGTCTGAACAAACTTGGCTGGAAAACAAAATCCAGTTCAGTACTTTTCCTTTTTTTTTTTTTTTTTTTTAACCTGCAGTGCTATTTTAAGATGAGTTTTATGGTTCCAGTTTAGGCAATGGCCAAAACGGAAGGGAAAAAAATGACAATATTTCATAAAGTTTACATGTCCTGCTCGTGACTCTCTCTCACACCATGATATCACCATGGCCTCGTGCATTTCTAGTGATATCTTGATATCAGCCTTGTAAAAGTGCATCTCAAACCTTTGAATAGATGAAAAAGGAAGTTTTATTTTGGAGAAAGCCAGGGTTTGAGTTCTGTCATTTTAATTATAGTTATATGGAGATATTAATCTAGTCATAGTCTCAAAATGTCTTCTGCTGATTGTCAGATTTGTAAATATGCTCTAGCCCAAGGTCAGACTTCGTCACAACAGAAAGTGGACCTGTGTCTTTCTGTGCCCTCCTCCCCATCATTCCACTTTCTCCACCCTTTCTCTCCTTCCTGCCATGAACATGACTTTGCTTCCCCTCATCTCCACATGATTTCCTCATGCTATTTGTTACCCCTTCCACACGGGACTGTGCGGCCCCGCCCTGCCATGGCCAGGGATGGACACCACCCTTGTTGTCCAGGCTGGTCCCCGCCCGGCCACACGTGCTGGGCACATCACCCGGCCAGCCTGGCAGCCCCGAGGAGCTCGGGGTGCTGCAGTGCCCAGTGTCCATCCCTGCCATGGCCAGTATCCATCCCTGCGTGCCCAATGTCCATCCCTGCCCGCAGTGCCCAGTGTCCATCCCTGCATGCCCAGTGACCATCCCTGCCTGCAGTGCCCAGTGTCCATCCCTGCAGTGCCCAGTGTCCATCCCTGCAGTGCCCAGTGTCCATCCCTGCATGCCCAGTGCTGCTGCAGTGCCCAGTGTCCATCCCTGCCTGCAGTGCCCAGTGTCCATCCCTGCAGTGCCCAGTGTCCATCCCTGCATGCCCAGTGTCCATCCCTGCAGTGCCCAGTGTCCATTCCTGCATGCCCAGTGCCAGGTAATGAGGTCCCAGGCACCTGTGCTTGCCCAGACTCCTGCTGCTGCCTGGCTGCATTGACTGTGGTGCTTTCCACGTGCCTGGAGCTCCCCGGGCTGGGACTGGGGGTCAGAGCTCCCCTCTCGGGGGTGCCACCCTCCCTGGGTGTCTCTGATCCTGGCCCGAGCTCGCCAGGCACCTGTTTGTGTCACCAAATCGATTGATCGGGAGGTGATCAATCGCAGCAGGGCACGAGTCACCTTCTATTGCCACGAGGGTCCCAAGCCCGGCAGGGCTGGTCCCGGGGAGGTGCTGTGGTCAGTGCTGCTGGGCAGGGCAGGGCAGGGCAGGGCAGGGCAGGGAGCTCTCACCCTGCCTGGCTCTGCCCCGTGTGGGATTCACTGAGGGAACAGCTCTGCTGCAGCCTTGGTACTGCTCCTGCTGCTCCTGCAGCCTTGGTACTGCTCCTCCTGCCTCCTGCAGCCTTGGTACTGCTCCTCCTGCCTCCTGCAGCCTTGGTACTTCTTCTGCTTCTCCTGCAGCCTTGGTACTGCTCCTGCTGCTCCTCCTGCAGCCTTGGTACTGCTCCTGCTGCTCCTCCTGCAGCCTTGGTACTGCTCCTGCTGCTCCTGCAGCTTTGGTACTGCTCCTGCTGCCCCTGCAGCCTTGGTACTGCTCCTGCTGCCCCTGCAGCCTTGGTACTGCTCCTGCTGCCCCTGCAGCCCCGCGGGTGCAGCTGTAAGCTGAGAAGTCGCTGTGGTTGCTGATTTTATGATATATCAGGAGTGGGCAGAGAGGAGCACAGGAAACTACCTGGGTTTGTGTTATTTATTTATTTATTGTCTATCTTTTTTCCCCCATGCTCTTATAAGAAGTAGGAGATTCTTAGTGCAGGCAGAGTTGGGATGTTAACCTCACGTTTTTGCTACTGAAAGGACTCTCTGGTCTGACTTCTACAGGAGCTGTTTTGACAACAAAACAGTGCAGCTATGACTAGCCTGATAAAAGGGAGCCAGAGTTGGAGTATTGATGGTATGTGCATCTAGGATCTGGTTACAAAATGGGCTTTTAACCACATTTTCCCTTGTGAGTTCCTCTTATCAGAGGCCATCTTAAAAGGAAAAAAAAAAAAAAGAAAAAAAAGACAGGCAACCTTTCTTTTTCATTTTAGATGGGTATGTTTCTTGTATTTCCTTGTGCTTATGAAAAAGGAGCCATTAATAACCCTGGCCAGAACCCCACACCAGCCTCGTGTGCTGGGCAAACCTCCTGGCCCCGCTCCCTGCCCCGTGCTGGGAGCAGAGCAGCCCTGAGCAGCTCCTGGAGCTGTGGCTTTGTGAGGCAGCTCAGCAGTCCCAAAGGATTGTACTGAGACCAACAGACTTTTCAACCTTCTTCTTCTTCTTCTTCTTTTTTTTTTAATCTTATTTATTTTGAGAATACATTTTCAGAGCTGATTAGCTGGAGTACTAAATCACTGCACTGTCTAACCCCAAAAAGCTGCTCTGACAAACAATTAACAATAGAAACACCATTGTGGCAACAAGTGATGGATGGCCCCAGGGTGCAGCTTGGGCCTGGGCTTTGTTCAGAAGAAAGTTGCTGCTGCTAAATAAAGAGCTGGGCAGTAAAAGGTGAGAGCAGAGAGATCATATCGGGAATAAAACTATTTGCTCTGCTTGGGGTGTGTTCCTCACAGCACGGAGCATCTCAGGAGAGGCAGGAGAGCCCCTGGCTCAGGTCATGAGTCAGAAACTGCCAGGGAATCATGGAATGGTTTGGGTGGGAAGGGACCTTAAAGGTCATCCCATCCCAGCCCTGCCCTGGCAGGGACACCTCCCACTGCCCCAGGCTGCTCCCAGCCCCAGTGTCCAGCCTGGCCTTGGGCACTGCCAGGGATCCAGGGGCAGCCACAGCTGCTCTGGGCACACTGTGCCAGGGCCTGCCCTCCCTCCCAGGAACAATTCCTTCCCAAAATCCCACCTAAAGTTGGCCTCCTGCAGCTTCAGGCCATTCGCCCTTGTCCTGTCACCCCAGACCTCGTGGAAAGTTCCCCTCCAGCCTTCCTGTGTCCCCTCTAAGCACTGGGAGGAGCAGCAGAACCAAACCTCCTCCTGCCATGAGCTCTGGGATTTCTTTTAAATCCTTTTAAGAGCATGGTTTTGAGTTAATTTCTCTTGCCACAGGCAATTTCCTGACTCCTACTGTTCTGTCATTAATCTCTAATTGTTGTTCTAAGTTTTGTGTTAATTTACCAATTCGCCTGTAACTTATGACTCTACTCCAAAGAGAAGTAAAATAATTTATCATAATGCCTCATATTGATTTTATTATGCAGATAGTAGAATCTGTTTATTAGAAGTAATAAATATGAAGACATTGTGTAGAAAAGGAAGCTGGATATGCACACCCTGTAATGGTAGGTAAGGATTAGTTACTACAGACCACTCAAGAGACATCATGGTTGAAAGGATGATTTAAGGTCTACAGCATTTTAAAAAATGATTAAAAAGCCCAAGAAAGTTTGCCAAACAAGCCAAACTGCCTCCTGTAATCTGCACAGGAATGTTATTTTATGTATGCTTCAAATGCATCTAGGTCACAACTTCTTGAGGAATGAACAGAGTAAGAGAAAGTCATTGACTACTCCAGTAAATTATTTTCTCAGGAAGGTTTGCCATTTTCCACTGTTCCTGATCCCCAAGACAACAGTTTGTTCATCCTTGGCCTATCCCATACCTGTGTGCAGTGTCAAACAGCTGAGGTGGAATTATATTGATCACCACGAGCTTCAGTATCAGAAATAAATTTTAAAAAATCAGAGAAATAAAGCACAAAAATCTCTCCCC
>VZTN01001570.1:1285-16325 GCA_013400515.1 Erpornis zantholeuca | reverse complement strand
CTACCAAACCAGCCGTTTCTTCATAAACCAGTGAAGCATATGGTAAATTGGGAATACCAGACATGACAGGAATAGCCGCAACTCCATTCATGTCAACAGTGTTTATTGGGACAGAAGCTCTTTCCCCAGTCAGAAGAAATAAGGCTAGTGCATATCTGGAGGAGAAACAAAGCCTCAAGAAAAAAGGTACGGCTCTGCAACACAGAGCAATGTATATCCCTTATTCACAATAGATTAGCACAAAATAAAATATAAAATACTACCTTTTGTAATTGCATTGAGTCCAATGAATCAATGGTAAGGAATTGAGTAAAAGGAGCCACAAATAACTTTTAAGCTATACACATATTGCAGAATACTTAGAGATTACTTACCTAATAAAATTCAAAAGCAGCTAGAAACTCAAGGTGGTGATTGAACTGATTTTACAACTGATTTTGTTCTTTTTCTTAGCAGATAACAAAGATGACAGAAATCTTGGATTAAAATACATGATTTAGGACTTCGGGAGAATGCAGTCAGTAGGACTGCACTGTGGGAAAAAAACAGGCAGAAATGCAATGTTGGTCAGCATTACACTGCTCTGGTGTTCAGGGAAACCTACTGTCTACAGGAGGACTTTGAGAATGATACTGGGGAATAAGAGAGTGAGAAGAAACCTGAGGAGGCATACAGGGGCATATAATTACCACCTCGTTCATATGACTACACTCACCAACAGTGACCACACAACACTTACTCCCAGATATATCTTTGCAGCAATTACAATTTGTTATTTTTCATTTTGGAAGGTGTTTTGAGAATGTGAACTTCTAGAATAAGCCCTCACTTATCAATGTTCGGAGTAACTTCCGTAGATCCAAATGTTTGGTTACTAGTTGCCTTCCTTGAAAGAAATTCTGTCCAAAGTCAAACACCTAGAAGAGAAACTAAAAATNGTAAAAAGGAAGAACATGGAAGAGTTGTGAGTTTGGTCACTGCTCACCACATACTAGAATAAAACAGTCAAAACAATTGGAACTATAGAGCCAAAATAAAGCCAAGAAAAAGACAGAAATCCAGTTCTGTGAAACCCATGTATTCACTACAACTTTAAAAAAAAAGAAGAGAAACCCAAATAAATCACAAGTGTAGGAAAGGAGACTCTTAAGAGCTTGCAAGTGGGGTTTTTTTTAGAAACCCTGAGAGGTAACAATATTTTAGTCATGCTACAGGATCTAGGCTATTCTCCTTTGGAATGGTGGCATGAACAAGACACAGGGATAGCTTGAAGGTGGAGCAGTCTGACCAGAGGCTGAGAGCCATGACTGATGTTTCCCCTTAAGAAACTGACATTCAAAGGACAGCACAAAATCTTCTCTTTCTGTGCAGGCTAGGGTGAGCACTAAATGCTTTATTTATCTCCTCTATCCCAAATAAAATTTGAGATTACACCTGTGAAACAGGACACATTTAAAAAGGTAAGGTGGGTAAGTTGATTAGCTAATTAACCAAGCTCTTATATACAACCCATAGGGAGCATCTCAAATGCATAGGACATCTTTTGTTATTAAGAAAAAATAGGACAAGGAAGATTTATCATTAAAATATATTTCCCTAATTATACCACCTGGAGTTCCTTCCACAAAACAAACTTTTAATTAGAAACTTTGGGTTTATAGAAAATGTTTGCTATAAAATTTTGATTATTTATTAAAAGTAGAATGTCCCAAGTTCCTTGCATGCTAAGGGCACATCTGTACCACTTCAGAGGGTGCACTTTGTCTTCTTAAAGGGCTCAGGAATATCTTCAGAAAGTGTTGGCATTTATTTTTTGTATCCTCTTTAAGAACAGGTAAATTTGTTTTTTCATGGTAGAAGAGCTCTACTGATTGTAAACAAATTATTTCCTCTTTAAGGAGGCAGTAAAATCTGATAAGAAATTCAGCATGAGCCAGCCTGAGAGGTTGAAAACTCAGGTCTTATACAGGCCCTTTGTACCACCTGAGTGTTCCAAAGTAGTTGTTTTCTTCCCAGAAGTATCAGTCGCCTCATTCTCCATGTCTGGAGAAACTCAGCTCAGGCACCGCATTGCAGAGTGCAGCCTTGCCTTGCACTGGAGCTCAGCTACATCTGTCAGGGATAAAATCACTTAAATTGCTTATAGAATGTCTTAAGGAACCAGCAGAAAAGTACTGCTTTTAAGATACGCTGAGGAAAACAGCACAGGCACATGGGAGCATTTTTGATGCCCATCTTCATGCTCTTAAAATAACATTTCATTTTCTTCTTTTACTGTGTGAATATCCTTTTCAAAATAGTATTAGTTAAATTTTTTTCTGAATAGGTTTTTTTGCCCTGAGTATTTGTCTTAAATAAGGACTTATGAGAAAGTCACTGGACAGGCAAGGGAAAGCTGTGTGACTCTCTATACATGAAATCAAAGGGACAAATCCCTATTTTCCATATTCCCTTAGTCCTTGTACAAGGGAAGAACCATGAGGTCCCATCACTGGAGCTGGCAAAAGAAAGCAAACAGCAGTCCTCCAAAACCACGAGTGATCAAGGAAAGAACAGTGACCTGCATTTATTGCGGGGTAGTGCTCCCAGTTGAGTTAATAAAGTTGTGCCCTAATTAAACTGAGCACTTCACATCTTGTTTTTCTTCTTGCATGGCTGGGACAATTAAGCATCCTTTGATGTAGAGTGCTCTGAGGAAATCTCCCAATTACTTTATGAACGATTTTTGTCATAAAGCCTGAGAGAATTTATTGAAACCACCTTCAGTGGAATGAGGCCAAAACCAATCAACACTGGATGACCAGACTTAGGGCTAAGGACTTTAAACTAGAGGTCACTAAGACAACAAGCAACACATCATACAGAGAAATTTAAGCTCTGGAAGTGCTGGTTGAGTACAGTAAGCTGAACAAAATTCTGTGAAATTACTCTACTGAGCAGAAATTACTTACTACTTGAACAGAAAGTGTTGACAATCACTGATTCTGTGTGTACCAGAGGTTTTATTATACTCTGACTGAAAACTAATTTAAAGTCCATGTAACTACTCTGCTTCATCAAGTTGGAAAAGGCATTTTGTTACTTTTTTATCAAAAATAAGCAAAAATATTACTAATCTCATATATTAGGTATTTCAAATAATAGTTTATTATCCTAACCTCAAAGTGTTATGGACAGAGAATAGTAAGGATTATCTCCCTCTTCAAACCTACTGTTTTCATAAGCAACCATGCTGTTGATTTTCCTCTATAAACCGATCCATTTTCACCTTAAAACTAGTCAGGTTAACTAATGTATCTGAAAATTTAAGCACACTGAAGAAATAGCCTTAAAAACTAATATGTACATATATTCCAAATAGATATATGTTTATTATTTTAAGTATCATACAATATTTCATTAATTGGTGCATGCAATTCACCTGATTTTAGATGGACCATAAATATGACTTCTTAAACAGTAATTTTTAGATGACAGGATGAGGAAATAGTAATTAAAAAAATAAGCCGCACCAGTTACAGTGCCTTCCACCTTTAGGAAAAGTATCAGTTTCATGCCATGCTAAAGTCTAAAAAACATTAGGTCCACTCTATTGTATCCATTCAGTGTCCACTTGTGGTGACAAAGAAGTACCTGCAACCTAAAGAGAACAATTATGCAATTGGTATACCAAAAATACATTTTCTTTTTAGCATAAGGAAAGTACAGTATTTTCAACGCTCATTTTTAATTACTTATTTTGTGCATGGGGTAAAATTTGTTTTGTGAAATTTGACTATCTCTGTAAGTCAGCTCTCTGTCACTAAGTCTTTCTTAATTAAAATATGAATTAAGTTTTAACGATAGTGTTATTATTCACTTAACTAACACAAACTGGGCAGAAAATATATAAATAATAATAAACCAGCATAAAATTCACTACAAGGCAATTCATCATTAGTACAACTTAGCCCTAAATTGCATCACAGGCAAGTAAAAAAAGCTTCAATTATTTTGTCTTACAGTATAATAATGAGTCTTAACTAAGGAAAAAAGATACAGTAATTTAGTAATGTTACGATCTACCCACTGGAAAACACCACTTCTGCTGTTGAAATATTTTAAGACATATATTCCATTCAACTCCCCAAACAAATAGCAGACTGTACTTCAAATGCATTGCAAGACTATTAGGTAATCTTTTTCTTTGTTTAGATTCAGTAGGGTTCAGTGACAAACATTCATCTTTTCTTTCTATAAAAGTTCCTGTTCTTTTGCTTAGTTAAGAATTGCCTTAGTTTTTAGTAGCATACTCACAATTTACTTCACCATTGATTAGCCTCACACAATAAACTTCAAACAAAATGCAAAGATGATCATTTAACTATTTTAAAATTATGAATTACTTGTTCAATGTTTAAATTGCAGTGGAAAGAGCAGTTATATCTGTAGGTAGGCTAATAGAATCAGACACAAAGCTTCTGAAATAAACCAATACCAGCTGCTCCCATGCCTCATTACTCGGCAGTAGCTGCTCGCCTGAAATATTTTACGTTGCAGAATCGTTGGCTTTCAAAAGCCACACAGACTTTTGAGAGGACGTAGCTGTACAAAACAGACACTTCCCTCAGACACTAAAAAAAAAAAAAAAAAAAAAAAAAAAAAAGAAAAAAGAAAAGAAAAAGTCCTATACTTCAGGGTATATGTGCAACTATTTTCCATTCTTAGGCACACATATTTTCCACTACCAAGTATTTTACTTATTTTAACAGGTGAAAGCAATTAGATTTTAAAATTATTACATTGTCAGTGCTCCCACTTCTAAAAGAATAATTTAAAAATTCTAAAACTAATGAAGTATCTTTTTGATTAGTAACACATAGTTTGTGCTTAGAAAAGATTTTGAAGTAGGAATGAGTATCATAATCAGTGTCTGATCATTTAGCTCACTAAGAGAGGATATACTAATGGGAGAAAAAAACTGGCTACAGATATATCATGCAGTCAAAAATGCTATGCACATGTAGCATTTTGTATGACTATAAATATTGTTCAAAAACAGAACTTTTGAAAAATAATCACTTCCCAAAATCTTTATTAAATTCGTTGAGCTTGCTGTAATCTGCAAAATTAGATTGCAACACCAAAACTCTCAGTAAAAGGTACTGTCAGACCCTCATGATCTCAGTCATTAAAAAAGCCTAAAGAGATTCACCTTCTTGAAACACAGAAGTAATTTTAATGTAAAAGTTTACACAATTAAAATACAGAGGTTTAATTTCCAGCAGGCCCCAAAGAATTCAATCTTCCATGGCTCTCAGGACTCATCTTCAACATAGAGGGTTAGTTTTAAACATTTATGTAATACATTTGGTAATAGAATTAAAAACTTGAGTATGTTTGAAAGAACATTTATATTCTAACAGGAATCAATTGTATACTTCTAATTTGCCTACACTGAAGATAACATTTTGATATACACAAATTAATTAGGCAGAAAAATCAAGGCAGACTTCTGCTTTATTGAAAAAAATATTCAACACAGTATCCTGTAGGTACTCTGGAGTATCATTTAGAGGCAGTATGTCACAATACCATTCTTAATTTTAAAATACTAAAATAATGAAAAGCAAGTTCTGTGCTGGTACATGTTTCTGAACAGCATTGTCCTTTTATATCAATCATTAAGTGTTTTTTCTAGTATTTCATATCTGTGAAACTGTCATCTTTATAATAAAATAAATTCAACTCACCATTTTCAGTCTAATAAGTGCTTACTGAGTATTATGTGCCTTACTCTCAAGTGGAAAATTATGGAAATGATTATATGAGATCTAAAACGTAAGCAGTAACCTGCAGTAAGCATGTTAAGTTAGGCAATATCTCATAAATTCATCAGGTATTTGTTACATGTTTAGAGATTTTCTTGCCTTTTCAGTGTAATGATATGGTCATCATTATACCTTAGAAGACCAATCATCCAATTTTAAATAACTTTAATTTAAAAATTTGCTAATAAATAAAACACAGAAATCTGAGCTTAAAAAATCTCCTGAATATTTAATTTAAAATATAATATTCAGCTACTTTAAAGAAAAAAAACATTGTTTTCAGTAAAATGAGGCCTCTCTTTCTTCTCTATTTGATTTTAAATAACTTGTGCTCAATATCCAGGACTGCCTTTGACAAATAAAAAATATCTACAAAAATTATCATGAAATAATAGAGGAAAAAAAGTGTCTTGGGTCACAGAGGTGGAGCAGCATCCAGACAGTGCAAATCTGGACCACAAGTGATATCTTCACTGCTGGACACTCATGAAGCAATCAGGCATAATTTGCTCCACCTCTAGCAGAATTACAACACAGCCAAGCTAAGGAGCCTGGCAATAAATCAGTTCAAAATTCAACATTTACAGTGATATCCCTTATACTAATGACACATCCATGTCTGAAGACCATAAATTCCTTACCAAGTGAATACAGAGAATGAGGGAGTGTTATCCTTTTGGCATTACTGTGCCATTGCACTTAGAAAACAGATTACAGTGTAACTACATTCCCAAAGCATAACGATTACTAACAAAACCTGAGTTACTGTCAACAGAATTTTGGTTAAATCAGAGCTTTTCCTGCCATGGCTTCACTTAATCTCAGGAGCCCACGCCCCCATACATTTAGGGAAATATCTGTAGGCTATGGATCAGAAAAGATAAGAGCTGGATGTGTTCATTAACATAGTGTGAAACACTTCATATTTGATTTCTAAGCACAAAACTAAGGTCCATTAGTAATGCTAAAAGTGCAGTCTCAGCCATACACCAGCCAGATCCCTAAAGTGAAACCAAAGGGTTTGGCAGCAGGGGGGCTATAGGGGTGGCTTCTGGGAGAAAATGCTAGAAGCTGCCCCTACATCTAATGGAGCCAAAAGAGCTGGCTCCAGGACAGACCCACTGCTGGCCAAGGCCAAGCCCATCCCCAGCTGTGGAAGTGCCTCTGGGAGAATGTACTCAAGAAAGGGGAAAAGCCACTGCACAACATCAGAGGCAGCCAAAGAGAGGAGTGAGAACAGGCAAGAGGAACAACTGTGCAGACACCCATGTCAGTGAAAAAGGAGAGGGAGGAGGTGCTAAAGGAGTCAAAACAGAGATCCACCTGCAGCCCATGGAAAACCCCATGCTGGAGCAGGTGGATGATTGAAGAATGATGTGATCCCATGGGAAGCCCATGCTGGAGCCCCTGGCAGGACCTGTGGCCCAACAGACTGAGAGCCCAGGCTGGAGCAGGCTTTCTGGCAGGCCTTGTGACCCCCAGTCTGTTCCTAAGGGTCTGCACCCCATGGAAGAGACCCAAGCTGGAATAGTTCATGAGGAACTGCAGCCCACGGGAAGGACTCAACACCAGAGAAAATTGTGGAGGACTGTCTCCCATGGGATGGATCTCAGAGTGGAGCAGAGGAAGAACATGAAGAGTTCTCTCTCTGAGGAGCAAGGAGTAGCATAGACAACATGTGATGAATGACTGCAGCTCCCACTCCCCATCTTCCTGTGCTGCTAGTGGGAAAGAGGTAGAGGATTTGGGAGTTAAATACAGAAAGAAATGGGGGTGGAGGGACGATGTTTTAAGATTTAGGTTGTTGGAGTCTTTTTCATTACCTTACTCTGATTTTTGATTAAAAATAAATTAAATTAATTTGCCTGTTTTGTCCATTATGGTAATTGGTGAGTGATCTCTTCCTGCCTTTATCCCAACCCTTGAGTCTTTCATTATCTTTTTCTCTACCCTGTACAAGTGATGAGGGGAGCGACAACATGGTGGGCACCTGGTGTCCACCGAGGATCAACATGCCACTAAAAGGCATATAAATAAGAGGAAGCCCAAAAGGTGTTAATAAAATCCACAACCATTAGGGCTTAAGATCATAACAGCCAATTCTTAAAATGGAATTGAGAAGGAATAAGCATTCAGCAAATCTCATTTTGGCAGAAAGGAAGACATTTTATTAAAATCCAGAGAGATCATTTATACCCCAAAAGTATAAAAGCCAATGGAGAGCAATTAATGCAAAAGGAATTCACTGAAACATTAACACTGGGTTTCAACAAATCTAGGGATACTCTACAAGATCAAGAGAATTCCAAAATCTTAATGTCGTGTTCCCTGTTTACAAAGATCAAACCTGAGAAACTACAGGTTGGCTGACATCAAGCCAGCACAAATGCTAGAAAAGTTGAGCAGTAAATAATTAAGAAATGGTAGTATAATTTATTCTCCTGTAAATCTTGTCAACTGAACTTGATACCATTTTTTATGCTACAACAAGTTTGGCTAATAACATTAACTTGCATTGTCATAGTACACTTAGATTGCTATAAGATTTAATCTTGCATGACGTTTTCAAGCACCATACAAAATCAATACTCTACATTACATGGATTAAAACTGTTTAAATACACAGATCTTGAAAACTCTAAGTGGAAAATTGTCAGACAACGTAGATTCTCTGAAGAACTTTTATTGTCCCAAATTTATTACTCCCATTGTAAATCAGAGATTAATTTTTTCAGATGACCTCAGCCTGGATACAATGGGAAATATCAATCAAACAGATGGGCCCATCTTTCTCAGTATAACTCATCTGAGCCTCACATAGCTAAAATGTACCTCTCAAATTGATATATAAAAACTATAATCCAGTTCATTTATATAACAAAGGGTTAAGAGATAACTTGCTAACCAACTGTAAGTATCTACAAGGCATGAGATACTTTAGAGTGGACAGCCGTTTAATTTAGCTGAAAAAAGCATTTAGGAATCCACTGGTAGAAAGCTATAACTTGACTGCATTAATGTAAAAGTTACATTTCTTCATTTTTAAATAATGAAAATAAATAACCTATTATTACCAACTGTTGACAGATATGGGAGATTACCTACATTTTCAAATCTTTACATCTTTTATATCTTTCTAAAAGAGATCTCACGTTTCAAGTGGAAGTTATAGTATCAAGGAATTCACAAAGTCTTTCAGGAGTTTCTGAGATCTACCCACACTATGTTATGGGGCCAAGTAAGTTAGGAAGACTAGATTACCCATCTTTTCACACAGCAACCCACCAAAAACAAGAGAGAAAAGCAAAATCTGGCCTTAACAAATATGTGCCAGAAGTTCTTTAGGACTGGAGGAAGTTAATAACATATAAAAGGACACGTTTCTAGCTATTTAATAATCTCATCTGTTCTGGGCTGCAGTGTATTCTACAACAATCTTCATGAGCTGTTGAAACCAGGTGGGGCAGTGTTCCTTGCCTCCTCCCTCCTGACTATCTCCTGTTAATGGCCCATCAGTGCCTTGCCCATGACTCACAGATAACTCACTCCTGGACTACCTCCTGTTAATGGCCCATCAGCACCTTACCGCATGACTCACCATCCCATTGTTTGATGCTCCACCCAGAGAGAGGAACCAAGCATTCCATCCTGGATATAATCTGAGATTTTGAACACCACGGCCAGCCCTTACCTACTGGACTCCCAGAGAACAAGAGCTACTGTTGGACCTTCAGTGAAGACCAGATCCTTTTTTCTAGAGGATCCCTGCTTCAACAGGAGAGCTTCATCTGGACTGCTACTACCACCCTAATTAACAAGGTGTCAGGTTGTATTCAGACCCTGTCAGTGTTCTTGTACTATTGCATTTATTTAAATTTTCCTATTAAATTATAATTCTGACTTGCAATCTCTCACTGGTTTGTTTTCTAACTAGTATACTATCTTTTCTGGTTTTCTCCATGAGGCAGTGCTGAGAGTGAATCTACAATTGGGAAGTTTGACAATAGCCAAATCTAAATTGCATTACTATTTTCTCTACACTTAAGAATGCAGGGTTTTTTAGTTCAGTAAAGTAAAAAAACTCCAAAGGCTACTTGCTCTAGACTTTAGAGTTCAGAGCAAGTAGCCTTAAGAAGATTGGACTGCCCCATTTATTACAGCCAAGCTGTGCCTTAAGGACACTGGCTGGCTAGTTGCATTACAGAGGCTATGAAAGGCAATACAGGTTATGAATACACAGGGAAATAGATCCATAGAAATAGACAGATCTATCTGAGAAGAAAAAAGGAAAACTGCATTTGTTATTTATGTGATTAACTTTCTAAAAGAGATAAAGCATACAGAAACCGCTACACGTTTTGTGATGAAACAATCAGGTTTTTCTGTGGGCAGCAAAACTAGCAAAGCTCAGGTACTTCCAGAAAGAGTGTATAGAAATTTCCTCCTGCAAAATGTTCTTCTTCTCCCTTTTTGTTGCAATTACTTTAAGTTCTGCCCCTCTTCCCTAATTCCTTTTCTTTTCCTATCCTATTCCATTTTCATAAGAGAATTGCCCCCTCTTCTACCTTTGCTAACTTCCAGCTGGTCGAGAGCCAGCATGTCCTCTGAAGACTTCCACACAGACATGCTCTCTGCTGCTGAATACTCATGTAGTGACTATGGGACAGAGGGAACAGCTAATAATAGTTATTAAGCATAAATTCAGCCTGGGTGTCATATTGGCATATTGGTTAGGACGTCAATCTAAAAATAACTTGGTCTTTTTCCTGCTGGAGATTAGTTGGTTCAGTAGTTGGTACAAAGGCTTATTTGATTCCAAATACCTCAATATGATCACACAGAAAACATCTTGGTTTAGATGGTATTGAACACTATTATACAACTGTGATGAAATTTGCCAATTCAAGCCTACTTCCCACAACCTGGATTGTCCTCAGAAATAACAAACCAGTTAATTAATATATTTGTGGCAGTTGCTGATTAAGATAGCCAGGTCTTAAAATGAATATACATAAACACATTCCTCTCTCATATGCTCACTGACTAAGCCTTTCTTTTTCTTATCTTACCCAAGAAAAAACTGTAGTTCAAATTCCTTTTAAAAATCCACTTCTTTAGGAAGTTTTTTCATCTCTTAACCATTTTACCTCATGTTGTATTACACTGCACAAAATCACAGTGCTACTTTTTCTTCTGCTGCTTTAAGTAAGGATTTAGAGAGGAAGAACTCAAACACTGAAGGATATCTTATTCTGCCATTTTTCTGGGAAGAAAATAATTTTGCAGATATAGGACATGGGTTTGGGGGGCTTCTAGAGCATGAAGAAAGGCTTCACTTCTGGCTGATGAGAAGGCCATAAGTGAAGACACAAACCCCCAAAATAGTGAGTAAAATCTTTTACCAACAATTGTTTATTGTTGGGTTGGTGAGGTGGGTGAGTATTTACAGCATTTACACACATTTCTGCTCCTTTCTGTTAAGGAGCAGAAACTCTCTAAAAACATGCATTTGTGAAGTGCTGTGGTATTCCTTGGATCTTGCAGAGAGACTTTTGTAAGACTTGGTATTTATCTATAGGATAAATGGTATCAAGTACACCCGTAGGTCCTGCCTCACTTGCATTTCTTTGACTTGAGCCTCTCCTCTTCCAATAAATCTTTAGTGTATTCCACTAAAACTTCCATGTATTGTTAAAACTTCAGAGTGTATTTGAAAGGTTAATATGCATGTTTTAATTCAACTCTGAGTACACTCCTATTACAAACCTAAAAGCTTTCTAGGTCATCCAGAAATACACCATCCAGACAAATTAGAAGCAAAGTTCATCTTATTTTGGATAGATAGATATTGACAGAACTATGTAAGAAAACTTACTAAACCCTTCCGCATTTACAGATTAATACTTGTGACTTATAAAACAACTGTTATACTAGTTTGAAGAGAATTTGAATACTGCCAAATGAAGTTGGCATCTGCAATTATTTTGAAATTAATTTTAAATACTCATGAGCACTGTTTTCTTTTTCTCTGAAAAGAATGGATCTCTCACTACTTATATTATGTTCACTATGAGATGCCCACACAAATTCCATATAATAAAAACACTTCTCTATAGACCTCTAGAGTTTTTTAGATCTCTTCTTTATTAAAAAAAGGCTTTTTTATAAAACGTGTTAGCACTTAAACCATTCAGAAACTAAATCTAGAGTTCTACAAAGAGAAATGAATGTTTATTTATAACTACCTTTAACTATGTATACACTTATTAGTATATAAATAAGAATAAAATCCACACTGATTAAAAATATAACAACGACAACAAGAATTATGTATTTTACTAAACACTTATTTAAAATTTAAATAGGAGGAATTTTAAATAGATTTAAAATTTCATCAGAATTAAAATAGCCTTTTTTTAAGCATGGACCCACTATGTTACACAAATGTAACAAAAGCAGTATTAACAGTTAACTTTTACAGGAAAAAAAAAAATAGCAAACCACCAGCAATCCACTGGAAATTGCCAAATATAAATTTAGAACAAATTTCACTGAAGTACTATTCCAGTTTCCAAACTAGGAACCTTTCAGGAAAGGCAAAACACTTTCCCCATTTAATTTCATACCAGTTCAGATCCTGACTAACTCAGTTGGTTTGTACAAATACACTAAGCAGAAAAGCTGAGAATGGTGTAACTAGAGGAGGTCTATTTTTTTTCCAAAATATTGCAAGAAGCAAATTTTAAACTAATCAGTCTAAACAACTAATAAGATATAATGTTCATTAAATACTAGTTTTACAAGCAAGTAAACTTTTGTGACAGGTTTGTAATAGGTTTTTTTACATATCTAATGAAGATGAGAGGTTTTTTAAAAATAATTTTAATTTACTTTCTGTGCACTTCTAATCACTTTCCAAACTTCTTTTGAATTATTAAAGTAAAGGTCAAAATAAAGGGATGACCTGTAAGTCCTATAAAGTCCTTTAAAGCAACATCACTTCTAGAAAAACAACTGAAGGATAAATACTGACATGGTTAAAGGTAGGTTATAAAGTTAAACTGAATTTGATCATGATTTATTAAGAAAATTGATTTTGCTTTCTTTTAACAAAAATATAACACTTGTAAGTGAATCAGGGCAGTGCCAATTTGTAGAAGTGACTCAGTGTGCTAATTTAGTAACATCTCAATAAATATTCAGACAACATACAGAAATATTTCTAAGTTTGATTATTACCACTCCATTAAGGAGATGTTCACATTTCCATTTGTCACAGATCTGCCCTACCAGTCCTACCACAGGTTACATCATGTTGTAATGATAAAATGAAAAATGTAACTGCAAATGTTTCTGACACCGAATGACAAAATCTAAGAGGGGGTAAAACTCAGGGACAAAGCTAAGTGTTATTCTGACCAGCTGCAAGTAATGTCTTCAAGAACTTTTTCATTTAATTTTAAGACAAAAAGAATTAAGTGTATTTTAGTCTATGCTTGTTATCATATTGATTGCTCCCAAGCAATGTCTCCCATGATCCTGTGTTCCCAAAAGTCTGTTATTCCAGGGCAATCACAAAACACACATTCTTTCACACTCCCTGGCACACCACAATTCCAATGCCTCCATTCAGTCTCTACTACTGACATATTCTTATTTGGACAATATTGCCATGGATTTTTCCTGATTAAATTTTGTGGTTAGTATTGTATCATCACATAAATTTTTAATTAGGAACACCACAGTATTAAATCAATGGAATTCCTAATATATAATCTGAGAAAAATACTCTCACTCACTTTGAGCATGATAACCATTATCTGAAATCACATACCATTTGAGATTTCATTCCTATGTTAGAAGACTGAATTTGGCTCAGAATTCAGTTTTTGTGGATGATACGTTTAATGGACTGATAGGTGCACTTAAATTACTTACCAATAATATTGGTATTGTATTTTTGGCTGTTAAGTAAAAACTTTCTGTAAAAAGGCAGTGAGGTGGGTGTGTCCTCTTTAGTCTATTCTTCAATCTGTCTTAAATTGCCTTCACTAAAACTTATGCCTTTGTAAAAAGTTAACATTTGTTAAAAACTTTTGATTTTCTTTGACCACAATGGAAAAAGAATGCAACATTCAGACTTTAGGAGTATGTAATCTAATATTATTTAAGATGAATGTACACTTTGAAAAACAAACCTATTTCCAATGTAATTCACCAGCATGACATTGAAAAGGGAAGTTGCATTTAACAGTGATTTTGAATTTCCTTTTTTAAAAAAGAGTAGCAACAAAGACATTCTTCTTGTCAACCTGAAAGTAGACCATTTGTTCTACTGGTCTACTGGTTCTATAAAATGACCATAATTGTCATTTCTAGCTCATTTTAAAATAGCAGATATTCATAAAGGCTTGTATTTATTTTGAATTCACACTGGAACTAAAAAGTACTGGTTTTTGTTATTTTGTAAATAACTTGTGAAAACATTTGGAAGAAAAATAGTAAAAGAATATATAAAGCATTTTCAAATAAAATCACTTATGGAGTTCTAAGCATGCTCTAAGTATCTGTTGGAAACACTCATTCCAAAGTCTCAAAGAAATTAACACCTTCTCAGTAGAATGGTATACTGTGCAAATTAAATATAGTCATCTTTTGAAATCACACGTGAGCTTTAATCAATATGTAATTTACAATTAAGCAATTATTTTCTGATTTACAAGCATTACAAGCATAACAAATACGATTAACCTAGTATTTCAGACGCAAATTAGCTCAATTAATGTACCCCACTCTGTGCCACTATGAATATATATGTACACTTTTCCATTTTGATTTTTAATTGGATATGAAACATAATTCTTACAGAAAAGTAAAGATCTAAATTATTTGAGGACATATATGTTCATTTTAAAGCAATGATGCATATGTAATGTTTGTGTAGATGAACTATGCAAAAAGTTAAACAAGTTTCTAAATCAAATCAGACTATACCAACAAAATGCCATGTATGTCCTAGAAAGTTACAAGATGAATGAGTAAGTAAAAAAAAAATCTCTTAAAAACAAAATAATTTCATTCTCTGAGCTTTAGGGGGTGACAATTATGAGTCCAGACATAATGTGGGCAGCTATCTCATAATCTAGCTCAAAGAGCTATAAACTCTTATACATCCAAAACCACCAAAAGCAGTTTAGACATCTCTCTTAAGCTAAGCCCTCCTCTATAAG
>VZTN01001563.1:24579-44587 GCA_013400515.1 Erpornis zantholeuca | reverse complement strand
TCCACTGAGTTATTCTGGTCTGTAAGCTGTACCTCACCACAGAGCAGATCTGTCTCAGGCTTATTCAGTGTGCAAGGCTGAATGATACAACAGTGTTAAAGAGCTCCCCAACAAGAGGGAGTGATAGTACAAAGCCAACATAACCAGTTCAGCATAACAAGGTCACTCTTTCTCACTGATCTGAGAGGAGTTTGCAGTATGGTAGAAACACGAAGGATGAGAATTCCATGCTGCAAGATTTCTTTAGCAGCCAAAGAGTGTTTAGAGAAGCACTGGAGAGCCCAGAATTTCCCCCTAGAAGATGATTATTTGCTGCCCAGGAGTCCCTATCAGTACTTTTTTCTTCCATATATCTGGTCACTTTCTCCAGCATCTTTAAAGGATGCTTAGACTGCCTTAGAAGGCACCACTTAGGTATTTATTAAGGCCAAGTATCAAGAGAATAGTGAAGTATTTATATGAGATCTTTCAATAAATGCATTACACATATTCAGAAAAATCAGGCCCAAGCAAGTTTACTAGCATTCTCAAACTCTTATACACCTGAATAATTTATTTTGTCATGCCCAAAATTTACTCCCAACATTTATTTTTTCAAGATTTCATATTCAATATGCCCTTGTAAATTCAGTTGAAATGGTGGAAATCAGGAAAGTTTTAAAAATTGTCGTTTTCTTTTGAGCAAAGAAGTAGCAACTATTTTAAAATCTTATAAGAATGGAAAGTCAAGGTGTTAGCTAAAAAAAAGAAATTAAAAAAAATAAAATTAAATATTTTTGAAATATTGTCAGGAGAATTTAATGAATTGAAAATTAAATCTCCTACTCAGAACAACTAGCCTACAAGTCCACCTACAAGTGGAGGTGAGTGTGCTTATAATACTACTGTATTTTAATACTAGATTTTCTGGGTATTAGTTCTGAACATCAATAGTGTGTTTTCTTTTCCCTATGCGGTGTGCACACACAAGTCCCATTAATGTCAGTGAGAATTAGTATCAACAGGAGACTATAGATCCCTGAGATACTTTTTCATAATGGTGAAGACTTAGTTGAAGAAACTATGGGAGATCAATAATGCACTGAGGACACATTTTTCTCCTAGGTGTGACATACTAGAGGTTTTCTAATGGCAAAACTCAGATAGGAAACAGAGGCAACAAGAAGTGGAAATAGCAAATCATTTTGCTGGCTTGTTTGAACTGAATAGCTTTTCCCAATGACAGTCAGGAGCATAATACAAGAAATTTATCACTGATTCCCGTACTATGTTTTTGTATTTCTTTCAGAGTAATTGTGACATCTTACTGCAAACTGGCAATGTTATCTAGTGTCTGTTCTGCAAACCTGTCTCTTTGGCTAACAAAATATTAGATGGCAGGGTAACCTCAAGAAAAGCCCAAAGGGAGCTAGGTATGGTCATGATGTGTTGCGTGAGCAGCTTGGAGTTGAAAGGTATCCTGCAGTAACTATTCCATTTATACAGAATTTCTGCAAACAGAGTTAAGTAAATGTTTCATTCCAGTATCCTGCTGGCTTTTGACTGTAGATAAAGATGTTGAGTGTGGTGCCTTTGAAATATGGGCTCTAATTTATGCCATTTGCACTATTTTTAGTGTCAGGCAGCTGTTGCATCTTGTATTTTTCCTCTTCAAATAAAGGACATTTGGGATTTTTTTTTACAAGTTGTTAATATTGGTTTACCATTTTTGTAATATTAAGCTAAGGATGCATGATTATGTTATAGGAGGAATAAACTTGAAATTCTGGAGAGTAATATGTGCTCTAACAGCACTGTTTTCCTTAGATCAATTCAAATAATAGTTATGGAAGGAAAACCTGCTTTTGAAACTTGCTACTTTCTTCCAAAGACAGTGAGAGTTGCTACTGAGTGCAAGGTCAGTGCAAAAAAAAAAAAAAATAAACCAAACCAAAACAATAAGAAAAAGCCCCAAAATAAAAATGTGAAGAAAATCAATAAATACCTAAATTATTTAAGTACAAAATGCAACGGGGTGTCTTACTGTCATGCACCATACCCTGCATCGGAGAGCAGACAGGTGGATTGTCTCTAGCCAGAGCTGGGCTGGACACTCTCTCCAGCATGCTCATTAGTAGCTCCGCGCCTGGGCTCCCTGTTAGTAGAAAGGCAGGGATCACAGCAGGGAAGTTAGATCTCAGGCTTCTCACATTCCTGCTCTATCTTAGCAAAGCTTTGCAAAGCCTTTTCTGGCAGCTCATTAGTAGGTGCACTGATGCATAAGAGAAAGTCATTAGAAGTGTTTTTCAACACTGGCTTTTGATCAGGTGACTAGTAGCTTCGTAGAGACATTTACTAACATTGTTTTCTATAAGAGATTCTGTTGCTATATTGAGAATGACACACATATAAAATGTGGAAAACTAGCTTGACCTTTCTATGACAAAAGGAAAAAAGCTCCATTAGTTCCCTGAATCTTGTCTTTATATTGTCAACTATGACGTAATAGAAGCATGGAATGGTCACTCTTTTAGCTTTAATAATCTATGCCAAGTTCAACTATATCGTTTGATTTAAGGTTATGACAAAAAGGACACTGCTACGAAAGAATACAGCTGGCGTGCCTTAAGCTTTATTATTTACTTTTAAAATAAGCATTAGCTACTTTCTTTTTTCCATGCAGACTGAGATTTTTAGCATTTTAAGGCTAAATCTATCTGTAGGGCAAAGTAAAACACACAGTAAAATTTTATTGGATCAGGTAGGGTGGACTGCTTAAGTGGCCTGAGTATTATCTCTACTGGAAGGATTCCTTGTTGCATGGGAATCGTTTTACTAAAACCTAAGAAAACTACCCAAGTTTAATTGGAAAGAGTTCCCACAGAAAACTGTAACTAGCATCTTGTTTTCTCAAACCTGCTTAAATAGGCTGTAGAAGATGAACTTGTGCACGGACACCAAAGATATTTGGTGTAAGTTATGCTTCAATAACGAACTTGCTCCTTTTGTTGCTGGCTCTTTCTAGACACTCGATTGTTATGTAATATTGCACATGCCAGTATGACAATTCTCCAATTCAAAATGCCTGTGGTGACTCTCTAGTGCCTTTGCTCTGGGCAAAAATCTCATGTTAAGCACATGCGATGACGTCCAACCAAACAAGAGGAGGTAAAGTGGCTTTTGTAAAAGTTTACTGAAACAAAATACATCAGCTTAATCAGGCCTGCTTCTGGCTATGTACGAACATGACATGCCAATTACATAAAGTTCCAGCTCAGCTAAGACTCCTGCTGACTAATTCAGTGTTGATTGTTTTCCGCTACATGGCTTTGAGTGCTTGTTAAGGCTGAGAAAAAAAAGGGAGAGGGGCAACAATTGTAGGAATTCTTTGCTTCCATCAAACTGTCTTATGATTGCCAGCAATTAGTTAAGCTCCTTGGCAGTAAAATGACAAGATGAGACTTGACCAAATACAATGTGTGGAGCACATAGGCATCTGCCCCAGCTGAAAGACATTACAATGTTTGTTAACCTTAAGGGTCATTCCTGATTCACTTCTGCAGACAGAAAACAAGATTTATATAACACAGATCAATACAGCCCTAAGACTTTCGCCATTGAGGATGCTAGATTGAAGCACTTCTCTTTATCAGTTTACCATGACACTAATGTATTTTGCCTGTTTTGCCTGGGCAGTGATGAATCTGTTGGCAAGAGAAAACAAATAAGTTCTGTTGTTGAGAGACATGTTGTCTATGATTTGTCTCAGCAGACATGCCAACTTGCTGGCCAATTCATTTCCTATTTAATTTAAGTGGCATATCTGTCTTCCCCTTTCTGGTATGTCTTTTGTCTGCTGCACACCCATACTGGCGTGGCAAGAGGCGCCTGCAGTAGATCTTTTCAGGTAAGACTGATATATCCGAGCCAGAAGCAAAGTAAAGAATCAGAATCCCTGACTTTTAGTATGGGATTTTTTGTAAATGATACTTTTCTCTTTATTTGCACTGAGAAAATCACTTTAATCATCTATTTCAGACAGATTATAGTGATTTATTTTGCATACTCATAACGCAGCACCCTTTGAAAATATGCCCTATAATGTGCTGTACTGATGGGGGGTTATGATGCAGCGAAAGTTAACAATTTTTTCTGTTTGCAAGAGCTACCTTTTAAAGATGTTATTTTCTTGGAAAATAAAATGTGTGTTTAGGGTAGTCTTTATGGGGCAGAGAGAAGCTGGGTGCCTAAGAACTGCAAAATGAGTTCTGTTGGTTGTGAGACCAAATATTCTCTGCACCAGAAAATCCTTTCTCTTGCTTCAGAATGACAAATGCAAATCTGAACTGTTATTTCCTGTCTGTCCCAGGTTTGTCATTCCTTCATTAAAGCAATTAATTTCACAGGCAGCTCATTGCTTCTGGAAATAGAACAATATATAAATTACATGTAAAAAGAATATCTATCTTACAAAACCTACTAAAGTGAATGTATGTTGAATGAGCATTTCCCTTAAGAGACCCTACATCTGGAGAGGTGGGAGCTTGTATCACAGAGGGCCTTCTCAGCTGAATCCCCTTCAGCCCTGGAATTTTCTATACCCAGTTTGTTAACCTTTAGGGCAGGGTGCAGAGCCCATGTGCTCATTCAGGGCCAGATCCTGCCACTCTTATTTATGTTGAGTGGTAGCATACTCCAAAGGCAGTTAGATCAGCTCCAATGGGACCATATGGTTCTACTCAATGCAAGGAACAGTGGCAGAATCAGGGCCTTGGGCTTTTTCCAAAAATGCATTAGGCGTAACAGATAGGCATTTTGTTTTGAGAACAATAATCTTCTTATAACTCCATACTTGTTATTGTTGTGGTAATAGATTTTAGTAATTTGCATTCCATGGGTAACATAACCTTTTTTTTGATTCAAGAGACTATGGCTGTGGGCACAAGTTATCATAAACTGAATGATAAAATAAATAGAATATTTGAAATACTAAGAGAAGGAGGGACAGAAAAGGCAATGTTCAAGTGGTTCAAGCCTGACAACTTTTGCTAGCAGGTTTAACATATGTTACCAAGTACGGGCTTATCTGCATCAGCATGTCCGCTGTCCACCTACCATTGCACTACTGCAAGTTTGTAGTTTACAGGATCTTACCCTAGATGGAGAAAAACTTTACTGAAGGCAGGAAAGCATCGTAACTTAAAACTGTCAAACAGTACCATCATTTAGCAAGGACAGAATCCAAGCAGTGGAATAGTTAACATAAACCACACTTCTCAAATGTGTCAGCTAAATATCTGTGGCAGAACACATTAATTATAGCAGTCAGTTTACCTTTATCCTTCACAACATTTCTGATTAAAATTTCACACATTACAATGATATGTGTCTTTTCTACAAGCTATGAAATCTACTCAACGTCAATAAGTTCTTATTTTGTTATTGAAAGAGTTGATGTATGTATAAAAAAAAAGACTTTTGATCCCTGACAGTGAAATCAAAACTTAATTTCTGTTTTGGATATAGTCATGCTACCTGCATGTATTATGTGCCTGTGCAAAGCAATCATTAGTAGCATTGGATAAAAAGGAATTAAAAAATCCCGAACTTTGCTGCCAATAGAAAGTATGTAGTTTCAAATTTTATATTTGCTGAGCTTAATTAAGCCATAGATTATATTTTGAA
Source organism: Erpornis zantholeuca (assembly GCA_013400515.1). Lineage (NCBI taxonomy): Eukaryota > Metazoa > Chordata > Aves > Passeriformes > Timaliidae > Erpornis > Erpornis zantholeuca. The sequence continues at coordinate 38,923 of VZTN01001563.1, read as the reverse complement.
AGGTATGTTCAATTAACTGAATCCCTCATGAGGAATTATATACAGGAAGAGATAATCACAACATTTATCTGGTTTACAAATGTATATGCTTAGATTAAAAATGTTCTCGATTTTTATTCCATAGAGATATAAAGATTGATAGAAAAATAATGTAAACCAATAATTGCAAATACTTACACAGTAATGTGCATTAAAAATTCCAATTATATTCATTACTAACCATATAAAACTATTTTTATTGGTAGATAATTACTGATGGAAATCTCTTATTTAACATTTTATTTGCGTCTAATTCAAGAATTCATATTTTAAATAAAGTTGCATATTTACAAAAAGGAGATCCATTGAGGCATATAAAGTATCTAAATCACTCTGCAGAAACATAGCCCAGTGGAAAGAGGAGATGCAGATCCTAGGTCCAGCATAAACCTTTGTAATTAAAGCATAAGCAGTGCTTGAATTTGGTTCATGTGTATTCTCTAAACCAGCTGGGTAAGCCTAAAAATACGTTAAGCCAATCCAAAGGCAAATACATGCTGTGATGTACTGGTAATCTCCTGCATCGTCATGTACGTGTTGAAAATGAGTGTGTGATTCCATGTGTAATAAGAGAAGTTTGACAAGGGAGCAAAATCATACACTGTCAAAACAAGTGTCTGGACTTTGCCTACACATATATTTTTTGCTAATATACTTGCTTCCAAAGTGACATTTATTTGGTAGGGCAGCGCCACTCTTCCCTGACAATGCATTGACTATTTTGATTTCACTTAGAATAGTTTTGACTGCAAACATTTTCTTTTACTGAGACCGTTGCTCACTGACGTAAATGAGATCTGATAGCCAAGGCAGGCTCTTGGCTTGGCAGCAAGCCACTGGCTTGATTGTTGGAAGGATAGAGCAAAATGTTACAGAAGTAGTCCCATAGAGAGAAATCCCTCCTCTCTCAGGGGCACCCTCTGAGGAGTGACTGTGGGTGCCCATCTCTGGCACATCCCTCCCCTGCTGGCTGGATAGTAAAGGGAAACGTTGGTCTGGGACTGTGTCCTGCTCTGGAGGACACTTCCACACCTCTGGGGGACGCCTTAGGACACAGCCTGGCACTGCTCAGGGGAAGATGGTACCTACCACCCAAAGAAAAATGCACAGGTAGAGGAACACTCACTTTGTGAAATATTTAGGTTGCAGAGCCTCATTGGGGTGAGAGTGTCTAAGATGGCATGTGAACATATTTCAGCATTAAATGTCTACATTACTGCAATATAGGCAAGGCTGAACCTGGACAGCTGTCTAGTCCTGTGCTGTACCTATGCTGCTTTATGTGTTACATAAAATAAAATAACACATAAAATGTATGTGTTACAAGACAAAAGATGTAACATAAAACAAGCTCTAACATTGAATAAAGGCAGCTTGGAGATGCAACAGGATCATGTCCTGGTGATTATTACTCAATTTTCCATTGAGTTTCATGGTCAGCAAAGTGAGGAAATAAAGACCAAAGCTTTGCTAGAAGAGCTGGAGAATGCCCTGGTCTAGTAATTACCAATATAGTGACTCCATCTCATGGGCAGCCAAAGTGCTATTCAGCTGATAAATAAGCAAGGTAGTTCTTAATCTTGCTGAAGGATCAAGTATTGCTGTCCTGTGTTCTACTATTGTCTGCACTCACCGATTGCTTCCAAGAAAATGCACAGGTTTTTAAAAGCACTTTAAGACTTTCATTTATAATGAGCTGAAGAAGGCCAATGATATCTCTTGTACAAAGGATTCTTAAATGAAAATAGTTTAGGTAGAGTTCTTCATTCACATCTCCTGGGAGTAATGTGTCCAAAGGAAATACCCTAAGGTCCTGCCTTATACTAAATTCACAGTTTGAATTATGCTCTCTCTATAAGGCATTGGTGTTCTAAATGCCTCTGAGTTTCAGGTGAGGAATTTCATAGTGCAAATTAATAAAGAGTTTAGCTATAGAGTGATCCTCTGTTTCCCCATCTAATCAAGCCCAACCAGCTGATTGAGTTGTTTTTGAGTTCTGGTGGATAAACAAATGTGTGTTAAAACATCTGTTTATGTGAACCTATAAACAGTAGTACTAGAGAAAACTTGATCAAAATTGGCTTTATCTCCTTACAAAACCAAGATAAGCACTTCTCATTTGTCTCTTCACAACACAAGGCAATTCTTGACAGGTAAATTAAGTTATAGCATCACAGCTCTTCCCAGTGGGATGTTTTCATAATGTGTAATAGTGCACTTCCTGAAGAGATTAAAATTTCGTACAAAAATATCCGTATTTATTTGTGATAATAATTTTTCCACAATAAGTGTCTCAGTACATGCCTGACACTGATCCTGTGAGTCTGCAAAAGTTGGAGATAATCTGAGCTAATTTTAAAGAGGAATATACAGTTTCATCTCCCTGCAAGCACTACCCTTTCCAAGTTGTTCAAGTGCTTTACACAACCCATAGCAATAAGAGTTATAAGTATTAGCTGCTCTTGCACACCAGCATGACATCCTTCAAGCTTTCAATGCTTATTTTTTCTTAGTAACAATCCATGTGCTTTCAACATGCGAAACAAATTGGCCAGGGGATTTTAAAATAATCATTGTATTTGTGAACATATGAAGTTCTGAGGGAACATTTGGGGCACCAATGTGGTGGGCTGTTTTGTCCTTTCTTGTCTCCCTTCAGGGAGGATCTCCCTCCTAAAACCCCTGACCCCTCCAGTGTCTCTGCCACATACCAGGGAGCCATAGTAGAGTTCAAAATTGGACCTGCTATGTTCATGTTTTTTTAATACCATTTATGTTTACCTCGTTTCAGAGTGCATGTGTTTATTTTTACAAGAGAAGATGATCATGAAATAGAGGTGTGAAAATTTAGATAGCAGCTAATTAGTTTTAGTCAGACTGTTACAGAGCATAATGGATTTTCAGCTTTCTCTATTCTTTATTCTCTGACTTTAGGCAATTATTTAGCAGTGCTGGAAGAGCAAGTTATTGGTCATAATTTCACGACGTAGAATGCACGCGTAATTAATTGAATTTATATAAAAATGTTTATTCACTTTTAATTGGATTGAGCTATTTTGTGGCCATATTGAATTAACTTAAGCAGTGGCTTCTCAGTTTCATTGTTTTATGACAGTGTATACATTGCTGCATATTTCCCCCAATTCTTAGAAAAAAGGAAAATATGCCTTATGCTCCAGATAGCTTATAATAAACTCAAAAGGCCAGGTTGATTTTGGTTTAATGTGAGTGATGTTGAAAGGAGATGTGGAGGTAATATTTGGTATCCTGCACACTGGCTTAAGATGGAGAGTGGAGGAACAGCCCCTAAATTCTCCATCCCACTGAAAAATTACTTTCTGCAGCTGACTAACTACAGCTGCAGCAATGCTGTTTTTCTGCTTATGCTGATCAGTGGAACTACCTAAAATGTTCCCCCCAGGTCTTCCCTGTGTCTCTCCTATCTTCTGCCTCCCAGCATAGGATTCCTCTGGCAATGCTACCTAAACTGTACTTCCAGCAACTGCCTAAATGTTATAAGTAATGTCTTAGTCTAATCTAGGAAAACTCCGGGCAGGAACGAAATTTCTGCAGATCTAGTATGCAGGTTTCTTGTCATGAAGGTGCCAGGGTGGATCATAGCATAGTGAATAATAGGAGTCCAATTTGAAAGTGATTCTCTCCAGAGAATGACATATCCTAACATATTTGTGTGTTCTTTGATACAGTTATTTACTCTCCATTTAAATTTGGTATATAGCTGTATGTACTATTCTTCTTCAGCTAGTAAAAAATTCAGGTCTACCTTTCTTAACTCTTACTCAGAGCCCTCATTTTAATGGGAAAAAGATCTTTTGCAATCTGTTATGTTGATTAGATTTACTGTCAAGGCAACTAAAGTGCACAATTGTTTATTTGTTTGTTCTTTCAGTGTAAACATTGACTGGGTTTTTAGCTCTGTTTCTTATTAAGGTTTCCCAGCAAGTCCCTTTCTAAAATTCTGTTTCCCAAGTGTTTGCCAAATTTGAACCATCTGAGGTGCATTTAGCTATGACAACATCTCAGATGATTTGGATGTTTCAAGAATATTGTTAGGAAAGAAAAAGAACAAAAATGCTGGTGAAATCTGGCAAGTTCCTTTCCTAACAGATCCATCAACCTCGTATTTCAGAATTGCAACTTGAAAGTTGGCAGAGGGGCAGCCTTCCCTATCCCTGTGGAAATCTGGCTGTGCTGTAAGCCTTGAAGAGTTACAGTTGCACACGATGGGAGACCTATTCCATTTCAGCTGCTAAAAGTCCTGGAGGGTGCCGTCACACTGCTCGTGCTCTCGTGTCCCGATCGCGCCGGTGCGGTGCCTGCAGCCGGCTCCAGCAGGAGCTGAGCTGGATCCTCCCCGGGAAGGCATTCCCAGCACGGGGAGCTGGGCTGGGGCACAGGAGCTGACAGCAATGAGCCTGTCAGTGCTGTGTTCACACACCATGACATGCATTGCTGAGTGGCACCCGGGCAGCATGCAGGAAGCTGTCTAATTAAAATTCAAAGGTAACAAAGCCAAACCAGAGAAGGAAATAAAGTACGAGAGTGGTGCAAGGAAGCTGGTGAAACTGGAAGTGACTGGACAAGGAAATTATCTTCACTGTTGGTGATTTAGATTTAATTAGCTGATTCCCCCCCTCCAATTCCAATTCCCAGCACCTCCTGTCAGTTATAAAAACAAGTCCATTTGGTTCATTAAAAATGTGTGTTTCTGTACATTGAGGCATTTGGGAGTTCTTAGAATAAAAGATCATGGAGAATATATTTTGAATTTTTAATAATAAGATCCCTTTCAACATGTTCAGTGATGGACTGAAATTGTTCTAAAGTTGAAATTAAATGAGAAGGCAGGGGGGCCTACAATTTGTATCCTACTTAGATGCCATTGCACTTCTGGTTGGGTATTACTTCACTCAAGAAACATCTTTCAGTTACTACAGTGTTTCAGATATTATGAATTCTATTTACCAATTTAGTGCAAGGCATGAATTGTCTTTATTTCTGAGAGGAATTTCTGTTTCTTCTATGGACACAGATTTTACTGCCTTTCAGTTATATGTAAAATAGGCTTTAATTTTCCATGGGTCTCTCTGCAAAACACCTGGGGTTTGCTTCTCAGGCAAAAAGAAAGCACCTTAAAATGCCACATATTTTAGTTTAAAATCATGCTAAAAGCATGTCATTCAGATTCACTAACTTCAGCCTGATTTAACAGTGTTTGAATAACATGAATTTCATTTCAACTTAATTAAACAGAGGCATAAGCATTTCAGGAATGATTTTGATCCAGTCTGGACACTTGAAGCCTCATTGTAATCTTACACACAAATGAGCATGCAAAATGTCACTTGACAGGCAGAGATTTAGATACCTAAGCTGTAGAGGCAATTATCCATTTGTGTACATCAGTGCTGTGTTTAAGAATACAAAATATTTGTGTGTATTCACTGAAGACCCATTGGGAGAAAAGAGCTCTTCAAAGTAATTTTCAACCCTTTATTTAAAATGCAGAACAATGATTTTAAAACTCAGGATTATGAAATACTGATAGCAGAAGATCAACATTTCCTCATTTTATTAGTTAAATAGGACAATAGCAATTGGAAAATTGGAGGGCAGCATTGTGTGTATGTTTGCGTGATTAACTCATTTATTCAGTTTGAAATAAAGAGGGGAAAATGGCGTCAGTTGATATGCCAAATTTCATTGTAAAGAAGTTTTTGCCATATGATTTTCTAAGCTCATGATGGCTCTTTGGATTAATTTTACAGCTGCCATTAATACAGCTAGGGGGGATAAAAATGAGAAATGTTTCTATTATAAATAGAGCTAGTTTTGCAAACACAGTCCCCCCAGCCACACTTTCAGCCTCACCTGGGGAAGATGTGACACGATAGTGCTGGGGCAGTGACAAACTCAGTTATGTTACAGACGTTTGAAAATTACTCTGGCTTTTCCCACATACTGCCATGTAGCACTGTCTTTGTTACCTGGACCAGAAATATTTCATTTCACTAGATTCCAATCTTGTAAGACAGCCCTGTCATTTTAATTTGTCACTCTTTGTATACTGCATCGTGCAGGAGCCTTGTTGCCCCACCTGAGTGCCATAGGCTACTGCTCAGAAGAGAAACTTGTCATGAGGGATAGCAAAGATAAACACTACAAAACAGAGAGTTTATGGCTGAAATCACTACCGAGGGCTCCATGCCCACAGGCTTAGAAGGTGGTGTAACCACCTACAGCTGAATTGGAAAGATCCAGGACTTCAGCTGAGAGGTAGGCATATGTTTCTCCCACCCTCCCCTGCTTCCACCATGGTCCCTGTGCAGCCATGTCACTCACAGGAGGTAGCAGGAGGGGACAGAGGATGAAATTAAAGTCTTGGCAGTAGGAAGAGAAGTTGTGATTGACATGATGCCTGAAAACAGCTCCAGGAGCTCTGTAGTAGCAAAAGACTCTGTAGACAGCAAAAGAAAAAGTCTGGGAGAAAAAAGCAAACCGACTAGGGATGATCACACATCTCTGAAACAACCAAGTGATCCCAGGTCACTGGTGCCAGAAGTTCCAAGTCTTTCTCCAAAGAAGGCACCAGCACAAAACAAACAAGACCATGGTTATGTCAGGTTTTTTGGTGTAACTCTTAAAGTATGATGAATCTTCCTTGCAAATTGTGAAAGTTAAGGGAAGTCAAGAAAACAAAACTTCATAGCATGTTTACTTCTTAAGAACTGAGATGGTGAAACACGGATCTCCCTTCCCTGACGTGGATTTTTGGCTTACCCTTTTGTCCACCCCCACCGAAGCAATTAATCAAAATAAATGAGGCAGCAAACATCTGATATTAGCTGACTTCAGACTGCAGCATATTAACTGTCTTCAGGAATTTCAGTTACCACACTGTGCAGGGCTCACTGTCGGTTGTACTCCAACATCTTTACTCCTGAACAGTATTTTAAGTATGTTTTATTGATAAACTACTGATTAGAAAAAGGGAATAACTGATCCTTGGTTTTATTGGTTAGGGTTTGTGGAATCTCTATGTAGCTATGCAGATGTAATGAAACTCAAGGTGGTGTTATCAATGATCTGTACCNTTCCCCCCCCCCCCATTTTGTGATAGGAGGGCCATTCTGTAAACAGAGGTAAATCAAAGAATCAGAGTGAAAACACCTCAAACCTAGGGGTTAGTAAGTCCTTTTTTGTAAAAATTGTGAAGTTACTGTGAACCACAAGAGAGACTTAACATTTTAGGGATCAAAAAACAGACATATTCCATTACATAAACCGAAGCAGCTTATCAAAGGCAATGGGTAATGCAAATTTGGAAAGATAAAACTTAGAGGGAAAAGAGGTTCTATTTAGGAGACATTCCAAAAAACTGGACACAGGATTTTCTGTGAATAATATAAAAAATCTAAGCTAGTTAAGCATGGCCATGTCGTTCTGGGATTATTTGGCTTGCTTTGGCTAAAACTCTTTGTTGCCAAAGTGTGCGGGTGGGATTGCTGCCTGCCTGTCCTCAGATCATCTTTTGTATGTCAGCTGGTACTCTCAGTGCAATGTGAGCAGAACATAGCTACAAAGTGCCCACACTTACAATGTCTTCAGCTGTCAGAGAGCTGATCTTGGCCTCCTGAGAAAGCCCATGAAATGAGCAGAGGCTATTTTCTCTTTCCTGTTCCCAGGTGGTTCGGCTTTATTAGACATGCATCCCAGAAAAGAAAAGGGGGGAAAAAATGAGGCATCAAATAAACAAGAGTCTTTTTTTCTTCTCCAAAAGTGATCCCTAGACTTTTGCTATAAGCTTTGTCCTCCAGAAGAGCCTTCAAATACATAGAACAGTTACTAAGACCTACCTGCTGATATGACTTCAAGGTTATTAAAGAGCATTTCTGCGCAAAGTTTAAGAGTCTGGTATAAGGATGAATCAGCAGTGTCTTCATGCAGATTCTTATGATCATTGTCCTTTTACAGCAACTAATTATTGAAAGGTTTCTGAGATTTACTGAGTGTTTGGGAATTTTCAGTATCCATTCAAAGAGGTAATTTAGCAAATTTTGCCAAGCTATTATTTAAAGCCTTAGGAAGGCATGAAAATTAGTCAGGAACTGGTGAACAGCAAGTTTGGAAAGGGTTTAAGTAGATGTGGAAATGAGAACTTCAGCTCCTATTGCACAAATGGGGGAAGAGAAGCAAATACTTTTAGTGATTTCACCAAGGTGACAAATGAAGTTACTAGGAGGATGCAGATTCGTAGCCAGAGGGAATTTGACATGAAGTGATATTTCATTTCAGTTGGAATTAGCTAATCAATTAATAAACACTATGGCCCTAGTGGCACACCATGGCTATGGACACCATGGCCATGGCAGCCCACCTGCCACTGCCAGCCCATTGCAGCACCTGCCACCTTATCTCCCAGGGAAATGTGATGTGCTGGTTGCCATCTGCAAAGCCTTACCTGTTGTCAGCTAGTCCACCTGCACAGGGATGGCATTTCCATTGGAAACAAGGAGTTCCAAGAGGAGACTGAGAGAAGCTGCCCAAGGTCTCAGTAGCTCACCTGCCCTTCTAGTGTGTGCCACGGTGTCCATGGGGGCCATGGTATGCTACGGGGGACACAGACCACACACTGCTCTGTGTGCCTTCCAGAGCCAGCACCCAGCCAGGATCTGCTGCTTCTCCTCCCCTGCACATCCCAGCTCTCTGGCTCCCTTGTCATTCCATTACTGATGGAACCATTCTGACCTGCACCATTCCTCTGCCCCTAGCACAGCACATGCTGCCTATACCAGCTCTCACTTAACTCCTTTGCAAATGTCCTCCCAGTGCTTGGAGGATTTTCTTCATCTGGCTTACTTTGATTCTGAGAGCAAGATCTGAAAGACAGAAATGAGCCACCTTCTTTCAAAAAGGTCTGCTGAATCCCAGCTCCCTTTCCAACAGATCTGTGTCCCTCTCCCACGCTGTTGTGTGGCCAGAGGGGTGCTCTGCTCCCTGTGCCCTGCTCCCGGTGCTCAGCAGCAGCCTGGGCAGGGCTGGCTGTGACTGACACATCCCTCCTGGATCATGTTCCTTCAGACTCCAAATATAAATTTCCCTACCAGACATTTAATACCTTCTCTACTGAAAGAAAGCTAAAGAAGTGCCCCAATTTTCATATCCATCCCCCTTACCCCATGTATGCTTGTAAAGGAGACCAAGAGCTGTCCTAAACACATTCTGTGTTTCCATGTCTACCTCTCCTACACTTCATGCTCTGTAATTATTAGGTAGTGATGCTTTTTTTGCAATTGAGAACTATATTATATAAATATAATAAATATGTTAAAATATTAAATGATTAACTGTTTGTTTGTACACCTATGAAACTCTCTGTAACAGGATTAGGCTGGATCCCTAAAGAGTCATTAACTTGCATTATATTGAAGTATTTATTATTGTGGCATATGTAATGGATAATATTTGTTTACATTTTTAATTACTCATCTTTTCAGCCAAGAAAATCTCCAAGGATAATGTCTCATTTACAAGTGTCCTGGCAAAAGACAGCATAATGTAATCACACATTACCAACAATTCCATGACAACCATGCAATGGTTTATATATGAATTTCAAATAAAGACATAATTATGGTAAACAATTAAAAAAAGCATGACACTGTGTATCTATGTATAAAAAACCCTGAAAAACTTAAATGAGGCAAACTTTTCTCTAGCTGCCGTGGATATTGAACTTGTTCCATGGCCCAGTGAAGTCAAGACAAAAAAGATCCATTTTCATCCACAGTGTCCAGGCTGACACCATAAATAATGTAGCAAGTAAGTGGTAATTTGTGCCTTCAAAATTTCCCAACCCATTGAGTCCTATGACTAGGGTAGGGAAAACAATTTATTATTTTTACGGAAAGTGAATAATTAAATAAAGGAACTTAAATTTAATTGAAAAGCTTCAATTTTTCACTTTCTTCAGGAACTTGCAGTAAACTCTGCTTGGATGATAACTTCTCCTTATCAGAATCAGCCAAGGGATGAGCTATATTAGTCCTGAGACTTAGATCAACCATGATGTATTTTTGGTGAGATTCTCAGAAATATCCTTCACAGAGCTTAGTGTCAGTTAGAAAATTGATCCAGCAGTAGTGAATAGCCCATTGTCTCAATCCTTTTTCACTGCAATTCCAATTTGTATAATTTCAATATTCTACAAGCCGACTTTTGGCAATAATTTTTGGAAAAAAACCCTTTGAGTTATTTTATAGAAAATAATTATTTCTGGTTTTTATGGAGACCCATAAATGGTGCAACAGAGAGTTTCTTCCTAAAACCAGTAAGAATATAAGTATTTTAGTAAAAGCGTCATGAGGAACAGAATTTTGGATCACATTCCTCAAGTGAGCTGAGCAACATAGGGGTTTTTTGTGGATTATATAAAATCTCACATTCCTTAATTGTCAAGAGTATATTTCTTGTGCTTGCTATGGATAGCTTTCCATCTCCTTTTCTTACCTGTCATCTTCACTTCATCTTGGTAGTTCTTTCTAGACTTTGTAGAAGATTCAGTCCCACTGATATTATTCTGCCTGAGGGTTGTTGCCACATCACAATAAGACAATTTCTTATTCTTAGTACTGTGTTAAACATGTGGCCATAAACAAGAAAGTAAACTACATATCTGACCTTTGCAAAGCTCTCTTTGGGCAGTAGAAGTCCTTAAATCCTTCTCAGAACTTAGAAAATTTCAGTCTACCAAACAAAGAATTAGTAGCTGTTTACAATCTTTTCAGTTCTTCCTGCAACAGAGATTTTCTGATTCCTCACAGTAGCTTTCTTTGCAGCTAAACCCCCTAATTTCTGACTGGAAATGCTGTTGCTGTCCTTTAAACGATTCATAGATTGGCAGAATTCTTTGGAAGTCCCATTTCAGCCACTGAAACAGACTTCCAAGGAAAATGGTTGAGTCACCCTCCCTGGAAGTATTTAAAAAAGCTGTAGATCTGGTTTTAAGGAAAGTAGTTTAGTATTGGACTCCTCAGTGTTAGTTTAAGGGTTAGGCACGATGACCTCAATGGTCTTTTCCAACCTAAATTATTCCATGATTCTCTGTTGTGACAGCATGGCTTGGGGCTGAAGTGTGCTACAGCATAACAGGGAACAAATCCTGAGAAGAGGTGAAGCTTGAATGCTCCACCCATGGGACATGAGTATGGCAGAAAAAAGTAAGTAATTGCTCAAAAGAAATTGTTTTCAAACAATTCTAAGAACCTTATAAATGTCAATTCTCTTCAGTCTGCATTTTCATTTTACTCTGTTTCTCAGGTTAACATAAAATAAAATGAAAAAATCTTCCATCTAGAGGGGCAGATAAGGTAGCCACTTTTTACTTAGATAACATTTTTTCTTCCTGTGGCAAAATGGACCAGATGTTATTCATCTGGCCTACCAAACCAGTCAGTTATTTATTTTTATAATGTATTTTCAATCTTTCCATAGAGAAGGGGACCTATGTAACCGAAATATCTTTGCAGAAAACTCTCCCTTCCTTAGCTGGTTGCAGTTTTTGAAAGAAAATAGCCCAGCAGAACAAAACACAAAGCATTCCTATCATTGTTTGAATAAAAAAGATCCATGCATCGAGTTTGTATCATAGTGGTTGCAGTGGAAGGAGTGTATGCCATGCTACTTAATATCTTTGAAAACATACTCATGTCTTTAAAAGAATGTGTAAATCTCTCTCTAATTAATTGTAACGGAGTTTAGTTTGCCCATTGAGAGGAGCATAAACCCTTTAATTGCTACATTCTAGAAGTCTCTGAGTCCCCAGCCAGCGGTAACCACTTGATGTGTATCGTGTCAAATGCAATGCTTCAAAATTAGTTTGATTAAAAATACGTAAAGTTGATGAATTGTCAAAAAACCAGTGTTCTTTAGAAGGCACAGTTTTTAAAAGATGTCTATTTTAATCTTCGTAATATAACTGTCTCTGGTTTTTCTGACGTTTGATAATGCTTCCAGACACATTCATGGTGGTCATCTTTGATCATATAAATTCAAGAGATTCCAAGACTTTTTCTATTTGCATAAAAAACAAAGAAAGCATTGTCAGAAATCCCCAAATATGCATTTTGAATCAAGTTTCACCTAAGTGCTACACAAAGACTCAGTGTCTTGATGCTAATTTATTGAAAATGCCTTGGCCTTTAGGAATTTCCCATTGGCACTTAGTAGAGCTGAACTCAAAGTGGCAATGGCAAAAAGCAGCCATCGAAACTGTGTTCATGCTGACATCTAAGCCCTAGTGCTCAAATTATGAGTGCCTTGAAACAAAATACTGTAGAAGGAAAAACAATGCATAAATGCTTTAGGTGCCAAGATTTTGCTTGAAAAGAGGTAGAGGGGAAAAGAAGTTTGGGATTTTTTTTAGTGAAATCTAAGGTATTAAAGATCTAGTACAAAAAAAGAATTTAACAATAGATGTAAAAGGTTTGATGTTTAATGCACAGCTCTGAAGTCAGTGTTTTATATCTATAATTTTTGCATATACATAACCATATTCAGATTTCGACATATGGTCTGTAAATAACATATGTAAGCTGGATCGTTGAGTGAGATGATTTTTTTCCTGCTGAATGCACGTGTTTATTTTATGAGCAGAGACGTGAAAAGTTCATTCATGTCAAAATGTGTTGCTAAGTATAAACATGCTGCTTCACTTTAGGCAGGATCAGGAAAGACCCTGGGTGTGTAATCTCTGAATTGACTTTATGCTGATGTTGCCCAGGTTTTGTATTACTAAACTATGGCTCACAACAACAACAAAAATTTAACCTTTAAATAGAGGCACCAAAATAATTTAAAACAGATTGGAGGGTTTAAAGGGCTCCAAGAATAAGCAGCTCATATTTCAGTTCCTCCCCTCTAGGGCCTACCTATTTGGTGTTCAGAGTTCATCTCATATTGCAGCTGCTTATGTTCACATTTTCTGTAGTGTGTGGATGAAATGTCCAAGGAAAAGTAAAAAAAAGAAACAACAAAAACCTAAAATATACAACATTAAAAAATATCTTCTTTAAAACAATAGTTTGGCGGTTATTGGGCAGGGAATAGGACAAATCACCCAGAGGCTTTTAACTAAGATCAGGGGAAAGAAAAACCCAGGAAACGGTGAGAAAGTGTGGAGATTTTAAAGGGAGTTTCGGTTTCAGGGGATATTTTTTATTCAAAGTTCTTCCAGGTTATGGAGCCCATTATTTTTTTTTTTTTTTCTTCTTTTATTAAAAATTTCTTTGTAATTCATTTGGACTTTCTTGCCACTGGGCACAGACAGATAACAACAACAAACAATGGCACTTTGTATTTATCACTTCATTCTGTTTTACAGTGTATCTCTGATTATGGAAACAATACATTTTTTGCACCTTTCTAAGGTTACTATTTGTCAAGAGTAGCCTTTACAAACAATATATTTTCCCATTTTAATAAAAGGCTAGAGCTGCACTAAGTGCATAAAATGGGATTTGAAACAAAAAATCATCAGGCTGCTAGAACAAGGTTTCACCACACCATCTTATGAATTAAAAAAATTCCATCTACTACATTTTCTAGCCCTAATATTCAAATGTAAAAGCCATATATCTCTTTAACTAATGAACGAATTTCAGTCCTATCACTAGAATCTCTTGCCATTGCAACCAAAGTGATTGCTGTTGCAACCAGCCCACTCAAACCAAACAATTTGTGCTAAATAACCAGGCTCTGAGGACATTTTCTTCCTTACATATAATCTATTCCGTTTTTCTTTTGCCTGCATTTATGCATATGTAAAGGTATTATTATGAAGAACCCAACATCCTTTGATGACTGGGGAAAATCTGGCCCCTTTGAAGTCTATGTGAATTTTCCTTTTCAGCTCCAGCGGGGGGAACCTCGCCCTATCTGTCTAAGTCTCCCTAAGTAATTCGCATGGCTTGGGACCAAAAAGAGGTGAGTACTCTCCTCTGTTCAGCAGTGATGATAACCTCACTGGTTACTATAACTGGATCCAGTTGTAAATCCCCAAAGGTGATAGCAGATATGGTTGTAACTGCTCATATGGTCCTTTCCTGGAGCCTACCTAGACACCTCTGTATTTCTCTTCTGCTGTACCTTCCCCCACTCTTCTTAGAGTAGGGAAGAATTTGCATTATTTGGGCTAGCCTTTTGACTCCTTTCAAGTCTAGCCCAACCAGGCATGGCTGTCATTACTGAGGTGCCCAGAACCAGTCCTATGGATTTGACAGTGCTA
>VZTN01001563.1:0-22747 GCA_013400515.1 Erpornis zantholeuca | reverse complement strand
GGGCTGCTCACCTGCCACTCTGTCCTCTTTCTGAAATTATCTCTGTGTCCAACAGGTTTTCCAGGAAGTGCCAAGCCTGTGCTTCATTGCAGTTAATAAGTTAAAAGCTATGGAGTAGTGCTTTGAAAATTAAATCACTGTTAACATGCCAAAGTTTTCTAACCAGCTGAAAAATGCAGGCAAAAATTCCATACATTTCCACATCTGGACTGCTTAATTCAGTAAGAGGTATGGGACAGTGGTTCAACTGTTTGCATTAGAAATGAAAAGAAATGCTCTTCTTGCAGTAGTCAGTACATTTTCTTTTGATAGAGAAAATACATGGCACCAATTTCAATTCATTATACTGTGTTTTTCTCTGATAACAAGTGTACTTAGACTTCAGAATGTATCGCTTTGCCATATAAATTTACCTTAAATGTAGTACATAGCAGCATTAGAAAATGCTGCCTTCTTTTGGTTTTGAAATATTACTACAGAGAATTTAGGCAAAAGCTCGGCATAATCAATTCCATCTTTAACATCTGTTTCTAACTGCATGAAGCTTCGTGTGTGAGTAAAATTCCCATACTGGTGAAATCAACAGCAAAATTCCTTTTGAGTTTATCCCAATTGATCAGGCTAGTCCTGTAGGACCAGGCTTCTCCACCTTCGCTCACACTCTCCTCATGGTCTGACCCAAATCAGCGTGCATGAATATACCCTTCACTCTGACCCCTGATTCTCAAAAATCTACTGTGTCATCCAATTGATACAGAGCTTATCTCTATCTCTGAGAGATTGGTTTCTCCTACAGTTGAGAAGTCATGAGTGACTTTATACCAGATTTACTTTTATCATTTGCTAAGCATTGTCCACATCAGCCTTTGAGCTTTTTATTGAGCTAACCACCAATGAGGTGACCCTGGTTAGACTATTTGCATGAGAAGGACAAACTGCTGAGAGCTGTGATATGTGCAGCCTGTTCCCCTGTCCAGGCAGGAGGTCACCCACATCAACTGAGAGCAGCTTTGGGCACACTGTTGAGTGGAAGCAGTGACTGATGGGCTAGTTCCAAATAGGGGAAATGCAAGAGAATCTTGATGAAACATATGGCTACAGATACTTCAACATTCCTTCTGCCCAAATTTTCATTGACTGTACGACTGTTAGGTGGATAATTTAGAGTGGACATGTAGGGGAAAAAAAAAAAGAAAAGAGAGCTGTCTTTCCTACTACTAAGAGTGAGGGGGGATATCTTTTTAGCTTTTGACATGAATATAATATGATATTCTTGATGATTGTCATCCAGACCAGTCACAAATGAAAGGTCAAATCCAATTCATTTTAGTCATGTAAAGAACCCTACAAAGTCAGTTTGACTAATGTTCTTCAGGGAGAGAAATTTAGCTTTGAGCATTATCTGGAGCAAAAGAAAGTGTAAAGCCATTGCTTTCTCAGAATTGCTGTTAAGGACACTAAAAAAAGACTTAAAAACGGCTTTGAATTGCTTCAGTTAAAAAAGTGCTAGAGTTTGACTGAAGTAGCTGAAGAGTACATTAAGACCCAGATTTTCCTGAGGTCCAGCAAAGCCTTAAGCCCAGTAGTAACACCATGCATTCTCAAGGCAAATAGTATGGTCTCGTGCAGACTGCTGCTTCATCCACCCTCTAAATGAAAGAAAGTTGCTGGAAATCAGCTCTATCTAAATCACCAAACTACACAAATTATCTAGAAAAAGCAGCATAAATAAAATGCTCTTTTATTAAATGCAGTGCTGTTTTCCACTGAGAAATGTGAAGGTCATGGGAATAGTCATTGCTTGTTCAAATTTTGAAAATAAAGCTATTGCTATGACATGAGTCACTTGATTTCTGAAAGCACCTCCAAATCCTCATAAATAGATAATACAGTGCCTCTGTTGTGAGAATGTCCCTGCTTATGAACTGTGCTTAAATTACCTTGTACTACCCCAATTAGATTCACAACATCCCTATATTGCAAAAGGCTATTTTCACTCTCAATTAGTTGAAAAGGATTAGACACACTGATAGATAGTACTAAATACTAATGGGTCAGATCCTAAAGCCATTACACTGTTTTCATGCTGCATTCTGCTGGCATCAATTTCACTGGAGTGCTGAGGAAAACCCGAATGTGAACATCAGTATGCAGCTCAATATTTTATGGGTTTTCTGGTCTTGGCTTTTAAAAATATTCTCCCTCTGCTATTCTTTAGCCAAAAGAGCAAAAAGAGCTAGTTGCAGCCCTGACTTCAAAAAAAAAGGCTGAGTGACAGTACAGAGGCTTGAGGAAATCACAAGTTTATATGTGGGCTTTTTTATCATCTCTAATGGCAAAATTAAAATTAGTTCCCAATTAAAAGAGAAAAGCACAAGTACAATCTGAGAACAGAAGATAAAGGGTGTCATGAAGTGAAGATTATTAAGCAGCATAGTATAACAGGACCCCAGGTGCAGAAGGGCCTCATTATACTCACATTCTTGTGCTGCAACATACGGATGTACAGTAAACCAAAAAAAAAAAAGAATACTCCAAAGGACAGTTTTACACAGTGGCTACATTTGAGATGAGTACATGTTTTTTGAAGACAGACCATAACAACTTGGTTTTTACTTCCTAAATACAGTGGCACATTAATTGCTTGATCAGCCAAATGAAACTAAATGTAATTAAGACTAGTGTGGGGTTAATTTGGTCCATAATTATATTATATAAAGTAAATGAAAATTGTTTCCTTCCTAAATTGCAATTCATTACAATTACAGATATTAAAATAAGATACTATAAAATTACATGAAGCATGTACACATTAATAGCCATTAGTAATAGCTTGATATTTCTATCCAAGCAACAGTTTATTAGAATGCCAAAAGGTTATATTTGACAACTCACATGACTGATTTTTTTACTTATCCTTTCTCC
This sequence comes from Erpornis zantholeuca, assembly GCA_013400515.1. NCBI lineage: Eukaryota > Metazoa > Chordata > Aves > Passeriformes > Timaliidae > Erpornis > Erpornis zantholeuca. Next base: position 19,822 of record VZTN01001563.1, on the reverse strand, counting down.
TCCTCTAAGAAATTCAGTCTTCTTACACACAGAACATATGCCATGTCATATTTGTGCATGTTAGGCATATTAGTTTTATTCTAAGATTTGTTTTAACAATACTGTTTGTTGTTCATTAAAATACTTAAGCTTGACAGCTATTTCTCTGGAACAAGCCCCATCAGTCTTGGTGGAGAGGAGCTGCCTCTCCCAGCACAATACAGTGCTTTGTTTTGGGCATAAGAACTTATTGGTAGCAGGCAAATGCAGACTTAGATCCTCTTGCCCTCCATTTAACTTAAGCATAAATTTAAAGCTAAGCCCATGCTTAATGGTTTTGCTATGCTTTAGTAGCTTTTTAAAAGGATTTGAGTATTTTGTAGAGTTGGAGCCACTGGCTCTATACACTGAAATCAATGGCAATGGTCATGGTGTGCAGGGTCTGACCTGTACCTCTTATGAGATGAAATATCCCTAGGTACTTCTACAAAGAATTGTAAACTTCAGGGTATCACATTTTGACCACTCTTATGAATTGATTTCCTACTGTTTCTTTTTCTGATATTTTTTCTTTTGGGGACAAAAAGTGTCCAGCAACAACATTTTAATATCAGACAAAAAGAGTGATAAAGAGTGCTTTTGAAATCATAGCATCCATGTGATTTTTGAGCTGGTGCTCAATGATGTACACTAGAAATTTATGTGTTATTTTAGATTCTTGTGTGTATCAGATAAAAAGCTACAGACACAATAATAATTTTATGCACCCAGGATACTCACTAAAATGAGGAGACAAATAGGAAATGCAGGATGAATCTTGTTACTGGGGTCCTTCAACTCCAACATGACCAAATTTAGTGTCAAAGACATGAAATCTCTAACTGCATTGCACAGCAGGGTATCACATTTAACCACAAGGATTAGGATGTAATCCTGTGATTTCTGAGCATCCTGAATTTCTGAAGTACTTCGTACTTGCAGGCTCAGGATTTTATGTTCCTTGAAAAGCTGTGAGAAAATAAGTTTTATTCAAATGATCTACAATTGTTTTCTTCATGACATGAAATAGTAAGACAATCTTTGTTACAGGAAAAGACCATAACTATTGCAGTGACTCGATTTCTTTTACAATTGTTCTGTGCATACTGCTCCTAGATTTGCAAACTTAAAGTAAAATGTATTTTATAAATAAACTCACTATCTCTCTTCTCTTTATAGCAACTCAGACTCAGGACATTTAGTTGCTAGAATTAGGTTATTGCTACTGACAGTAAATATATTTGTGTCTTAACCATTAATTCCGCTAATTGAGCATTTCATAAAAGTGGTTTAGAAACTGATGATAAAAGATCAGCACCCTACAGTGTTGGTTATACCTGTATACAACATTAATACTCATTTAATAAGCTGACCAATAATAACATTAGGTAGAATATCTTAATGATGATATCTTACTTTCAACAAACTGAGAGATATGTTTTGCAATATTTAATTGAGCAAAACTCCCAGTGGCTGCAGTGAAAGGTGTTCTTGATTAAGGACTACAGAATTTCACCTTAATAATATTTATCATTTATGCATGGAAATGTAGGGTGATAACAGTTATTAGTATTCCAGGTAAAGTAGCTCATGCAAATTATTCTGCTGTTAAATAGTCAGCCACATTGTATTTAATACCCCCAAATAGTTATGTATATTTAACAGGGAAATGACAATAGGAAAAAACAGATTTCATTCAGATGTTGAGCCGCTATGTAAACCAATTATCTATCCTGAGGGAAACAGCTCTGTCTACAACTACTTAGGCTCTAGGGCCTATTACAAACCCTGGAGTGGGCTGTTGTTTCAGCTCTCAGGGGAATCTACCACGTCACACCAGAAATAGTTGACAATAATTAGAAAGCCTGCTTCTGCCAGAACTGAGCACATTTTTAATACCTTTCTAAGTGTTACGGGAGATAATATATAAGGCTTTTAGAATTCCAGTCAGGCTAAGGTGAACCATGGAAAGGACAACTACACAATAGCCCCAAACTGGACTGTGACAGGCTAATTATTGTGGCTTCATTATAAAACCTCTTTTTGCATAGGTCACCTGGGAAGTGTAATTAAAAATGCATTATTGGTGTATATTTTTATTGAAGCAATTAAATTAAAAAGCAAAAAAAATAATTATTTGACGAGCAAATAATAATGTTGGTCAACAGCATTTATCCAAGAAAGAGAGAACAAGTTAGTGGTTCATTAGCAGTAAATGTGTTAACTGGAATGCTGTTTGAAAAATGAGCCATAGAACAGCTTTTAAATACTCAGATTAAAGGATTTATAATGTCAAGTTTAACACAGAAATTATAGATAGTATTACATTGCCATGAGTAACAGCACCTTTAATCTGACTTAGCAAGAGGATTTACTACACATGGTATGATTTTCACAATTAGACAACTATAAATCTACCTAGTATCAAGCATCTTTATCGGCCATATAAGGGTATCAGCACACATGGACATCTAGGTGGACATTCTCACATACAAGTACGAATATGTAGAATAGGATTCTGTAAAACTGTGCAGCATCTGCTGCAGAAAAGCTTTTTAGCAATTCCTGCCTCTAACATATAGATGTCAGGAAGTCCACTCTAGCCACTGTTCAGATTTTCCTGACAGGGAGCCATAGGTATGCCCTGGAAGCATGAGGAGATGCAAGGGGATCCCCCCAGGAACTTGGCAGGATCCCCATGCTGACGGCACAATTTTCCTGGACAGCAATGTGTAGTTGTACACTGCTCAGCAAAGAGTAGCTCTGCTTCCACAAACCACCCACACAACATGCAGAGTAAAGCCAGCCCTTCCCAGAAAGGATTAGTTAGTTTATAGAGCTCACACTTGATGGTTATTCCTCATGGGAAGAGATATGTCCTGAGCACATCATGTTGGCTGTGCTGCTCAGAATCTCTACAGGCAGTGTGTCTAAGATGGGAGCTTTTACACGAGGCTCAGTTTGCAGGCTGTGAAGTTACCAGCAGTTGCACAAAAGGCATATTTGCCACTCTGGAAGGCATGTTCAGTCTTCCTCTCTCAGGAATCATTTGGTGTTCCTCAACACTGTTCAGCCCAGCTGCCCATGGAGCTCTGGGTATGCATGTACCAGAGACTCCTACACAAGCACAATGATATTTTCTATATTTTATTCTTCTTCTGGTAACTTCTAACTTCCTGCTTGCCTTTTGTTGTCAATAGCATTGTTCTGGCACTGCAATAGGCTCACAGTTGTCTAAAATCTCCTGAGATGAGAATGTGTTCTCCTATATATATTAAGGCTGTTTACCTCCAAGTTTTTACCCTTTATTCCATCTGTTATTTTTATTGTCAAGTCATTCATAAGACCTTTCTGTAACACTGTGCCTCATATATTTAATCCTGAATCATTCTCATAAACTGTAAAGTGATAACTCGCTACTTAACATTTTCCAGATAATTTATGAATACGGTGAACAGCAGAATCCCAAGAGAGCTCTCCAGAGGATTCTGTCAGTAATTGTCCTCCTCTGTGAAAACTGACCACTTACTGTTTCCCTTTGTTTCCCTTCTTTTCACCGGTTGCTAATCCTTAGGAATACCTTCTATTTAGCCCATGACTAATCTTCAAGTTTTTGTTTCTCTAAGAGTCTTTGGTGAGGGATTTTGTTGAAAGTCTGTTGAAAATACAGTCACACTGTATCAACTGGCTGTGTTATCCATATACACATTGATGTGGTCTAACAACTATAAAAGATTTTGGGGCATGACTGCTGTACAAAAGTTAATCTTGACCATCTTCCCATATGACGCTGATATTTTGTTACAGTCTCTGCTTGTTTACCTGATGCAGAAATAAATTTCCAGGCCTGCAATAACTAGCACCATAGGTACTTAAGTGAAGCTCAATGTTGTATTAATCACATTTTGTTTCTCTGCCTCTGTGGATGCTTTAAAACAAAGCACCATTACTGTTTGATTTCACATATAAACTCTCAGAAAACTCAGGTAAATATTATCTCACCTTGGCAGTTTCTTCTCATCCCCATCTGTTAAAATGTCCTAACATTTTTTCTGTTGTACTGATACCATAATTTGCAAAAAACTTCCCAGTTCCTTGCCTCTCCAGACTGGCACTGGTGCAAGCCTTCTGATGTGTTTTTTAGAGTAAAAATGAAGATACTGTAATTTTAGTGTATGTTTTAAATTATTATTTGTCTCTGAGTTCTCTTTTTACATTATCTCTGCCCTTTTTGTCTCTCTCCCTCAATTATGCTTTCAGATTTGGTAATCATTTCCCTTGGCCTGGCAAAACTTTGATAATTTAGGGGTTAGTGTAGCTTTGGGAATTAATTCAGCATTCCAGGAGGAGGTTGGTTATTACTGATCCATACATAAACTTAAATACACCAAGTTCCTTACTGAAAATATTCTTCCTTATGACCACATTAATTTCTTTCTTCAGGTGTTTTATCCCACCGTAAATATTGTCATATTTTCACAATACAAAACCTACAGGAAAGTAAAAGTCTACCAGAAAGGCTGTTCTGTGCTCAATACTATAAATATGAATGTATTATCCAGTGACCTTCAAACCAGCAAGGCCTGATCCTGCTCCCAGTGCAGCCAAGGGAGTTTGCTGCAGGCTCTCTCCCTCACAACAGGACCCCGTTACAGCTGGGCGCAGGAGCACCCTCATCAATAAACAACAAGTGAATGTTTTGTTACTGCATTGATTTGAAGACTTTTTCAACAATAATGAGGATTTCTAATGGTTATATACCTCTAAAAAGAATATCTTCCAGACATTCCTTCCTCTCTTTCTCTCCACATGTTATATATGGATATATGCATGGATGCATGACTGTACTGAAACCAAATATAAGTTTCTGCCTTTTTTATTATTTTCATTCCTAACACGAGAGCAGAACTTATGCCCCAATTTGAAAAAATGCCTAAACCTAAAAATGAATTAAACACACATAAAGTTGTGTTACTGGTCAGACCAAAACCCTAAGGGTTGCATTCTGTATTCAATTACACAAGTGTTACTCCTGTTGGAGTCAGGACTGGAGGGCAGAATTCAGCCTGAAATTGTAAACAAGAAAAATTTGAACTGAATCTGGTCTTTCCTTAATATGCACTAGTATGTAACAGGCTCCTGTTGAATATAAGGTCTCTTATTTGGGAAAAAGGGCAAGAAGAAAAAAATCAGTGAGAAATTGGGGAAAGATTTCTCCAGGATAAAATTTGCTGTCTAGGTGCTTTGGCACAAAAAGGTTTATTAAAGTAAGGAAATCTGTGGTTTTAGACTCCCAAATTATCTTGTTTTGACTTATTCCTTTTTGCTGTGTTTTAGCAATTCATCTCTGCAGCTGCATCTCCTGTACTGGTCTGCAGTTTTCTCACCCTTTTCTGGGTGAGGAACCAGACCTGCTCTGTCCTTGACACCCAAAATAAGTGGGACAGCGACTGACAGTGATTTTCTTGCACTTTTTTCAAGGTTTGAAGGTTGCTTGTTCTTTCCTCATGGAAGCTGTGGCTTTTCTTTTTTTGTAGGTACTTTTTCTCAGATGACATCCTCTCTATGCCATAACCCAAGCTTGTAATCCTGGGGACTGCTTTACTTTTCTGGTGAAGGCCTTATCACATTGTTGAGTACAGCAGAAATTTGAGCAGAGGGTGCACAAAAAAATATAGATGTGCCAGGAAGATTTGCATTTTCACAGTGCACCAAGTTGTGACTCTGCCCTCTGCATGGCTCTACAGCTTGGGAAGCTTCCTTGGTTAAATCAACTCTTGGCAAGTCTATATGAGGAATCAACAGCATGGCTCTAGAAAGAGGGTCCAAAACTGGAATTAGAATGTTGTGTTTCAAAGCGGTATATATGTGTAGCTAAGGTACAATTAAAATAAAGCAGAAATTCTATGAGAAACAGAGCCTAAGACAAGGCTGACATTCATTGAGTTGCCTCAGAGGATGCTGTACAGACAGTTGTCATTTCAATGTGTCAGTGGCCTTCCTGTCTCCTAGAATGGAGCCATTGTTGGCAGTGGCTGAAAAAAGTGCAGCGTGTGGGCATGAGTCCCCAAAAGACAGAGCTGTGAAAACGAGGGCCTTGCTGAAGAAGTCTCTGCAAAACACCTATGCAAACTGCTGATGAAGTCAGTGATTCAGGAAAAACTTCTTGTGAGTTGTGGCATAATGTATTTTTCCATCTTTTGCCGTTTCACATGTGAACAGATGTAGCTAATATAGAGTGTTTTCCAAAAAGACCATTATCTGAAGCTTAGTAAGGATGTTAATAACACTTGAGTGTCTTGATACAAATTATTATTTCAGTTTGTCTGTATGCACATTTGGAGCTGCAATACAATTTAATATTGCTGTTTTTAAAAGCCAGCTCTGGTAGAACCAAGATTTCTGGTGGTCACCTCTGTCTCCTATGAAAGAAGTTTGGGAGACATTGCAGTGTGATATATTGCCTGGTTTTCTTGAGCTTAGGATCCCTCACAGACAGCACTATCCTCTTTCCTAGTGAAACTTGACCTACTGGCCCAAATACCTCATCTGCTACAATATCTTAGAAATAAATAGGACCGTACTAGCCATGCAGTGATCCTAATCTGTGAAATCTTTATATACCCAGCTTCATTCTGACATTAGAGAGGGTCTAGCGACCATGCAAAAAAATGCTAGCTATCTCTAACATGTGATAAAACTATAATAAATGTAGAAATTGATGAAATGAGGAGCAAATGATTATGGGCATTGTTAGGCAATGCACAGGTTCAAGGAAGATGAACCTTTCTTTTTTAGAAGTTCTAAAACTACCCTTACAAGTTTAACTGGCAGCAAGCGTGAGCAGGCTCTAGTTCTGAGTTTTTATTCCTGGAAATAACTGGAAGAAAAAATGCTTCAAATTAGAGCTGACTATAGAACTGCAAGTCAAGGGTTAATTTTTCTTTTCTTAGGGAAGCAGTAAAAGCTGACTTTTTCCATTCTGTGTTATCTGTGGCAGCTGCAACCTATTTCTATTCCTAAATTCTGATCGTTTATTGCCAGTCTGGGAGATGAAGGATTTGGTCCTTGGTCAAGAGTTCCAGGTGCCTGGGAGATTTGCAAGAACTGTGAAAAAGGGGAAAGTGATGCAAAGGATATGACATTTCTGGAAATATAATTTAGATTTTGGTCACAGGGAGTAGGAATGGGTGGTTCAGGTAATCAGCTGAACTGGCATTTCAGTGCTTGGGCAAGCAGAGAATCGAGCAGACAGATTTGTCAGTCATGGGTTAAGTTACTGCTTTTAAGTATGGAGCTATCATGTAACTTACAGGTCTAAGTAGATGTTTAGTTCTCTCCCATCTACTTAAGCTAGCTGTTTTAATTCTCAGTTATTTTGTATTTTATTGCCAGCCCTGGAGTGCACTGGCAATTTTTCATAGAAACTTTGTGCAGTCACTCAGGGAAGTGAAGTGGATCTACAGTGGAAGGTGACCTGAGGTTTAATCTTCCAGCTCCTGACTAAACCTGGTCAGTACTGGTGCAAGTCTGCTCAAATATTCTGGGTAGAGTCTTAGCTGCACAAAGAGAGAGAAGTGCATACACAGATTAGAATTTCCCACTATGTCTACTTAACTGAACTGTCTTTTCCACAAATCTTTTGCATTTTCTCTTCTCTGTTCGAACTCACAATTATGCACATTTTAAGGCAAAATGCCACACTGTGATTATCTATTCTATTCTCTTCATTTTCCACATAACATAAGCCAAAGAACATCCCTGAATTAATTCCTTTTTCTAGTCTTACAGCTGTGGCTGAGCTGAATACACCTTTTAGAGAGATACCTGATCTTAACACTTTCTTGTGATGAAAAATCCACTGCAGTCCTGACTTGCTGGTTCACAATGCCTAATTTCCCACAATGTTAAAAATGCAAGCCTTATGTCTAGTCTGAATTATTCTCACTTCTGTTTCCAGGTGTTGGACCTTATCATACCTTTCTGCTAAACTGAACAACTGTGTATTCTTCAAAGTACTCTTCCCCATGTAGATAACCACAGATTTGAGAAAATCTGCTCTTTTGACCTTCTTTCTGATGAGTTCAAAGTCTTACCTCTGCTGCTTGGTAGCAATGCCCAGACTCAGATTTGAGCAAGTAGCTTGAGCCAAGTTGGTAGTGCTATACAAGGCCTTTCCTTGCCTCTGTTTCTTGTCACCTACCTCCATACTTCATTTTGGCAGAGGCAAACACAAGCCTGCCCAGCTGCCCAGCCATCCTTTCTCACACCAGGGGTGTTTGCACAGAGACAGACCCGTGTATGGACATGCTTCTGAAGGCAAGGGGGAAATAGCTCTATTGTTCATTCCTCAACATGTGCTTAAAGTACAGCAAATTCCAGGCCCTAATTATGTAGATGGCTTTATTAGCTAAGGTGACATTTCACAACTTTTTATCTGCACCTAGACTTTGAGCTTACGCTTTTGCCATCTTTTACACAGGAATATTGAGAGGGAAAAAATCGCAGTTATACAGTCAGTAGTGGTGAAGCTCAAGAATATCAGATCTTCTAAACCACCATGAGAAGAAACTATTGCATCAGAGTAAATAGCAGGTTTATCCCAAATTATACACTGAAACTGAGTAGAAATATGGCATGGATGATGAAGACTCCATATTCAGGTGCGAACTGATTTAATGATCAAGTTAATACCATAATTTTACTTATTTACCACTATTTTTAATCTTTACTGTAATCTTTTCAGCTTTTCTATTTGTTTCCTACCTCTTTTCTTAAGCCTCCCAGAGTTTTTTCTAACATCTTCTTTAAAGTCTGGACAGCAATGTTGGACTCTAACAGCAGATATTCCAAAAACAAGACACTACAATCCTCAAGTGTTTTGATTTTTATTTCACTAAATCATATCTTTACTCATAGAAATCACAATGGCAACTGAAAGCAACACCTATTCAGGTGTCTGCCATGAGTTCTACTTCTTTTATTGGAAATACTGCCTGATAATCTTACAATCTGGAATTTCCTTCTTTGAAATATGACATACATTTTCTTTTAGAAAAAGAGCCTTTAATCACTGCTATTGAAGCGTGTGTTTGTTCTAGCTCTCCTTGCAATGCAGATCCTTTTATAATAGTGGTCTGCTTTTATCCATATTTATCACTTTTCAGTCTTTATGTGAAAACTTCATCAGAAGTGATGTGATTAGATGATTTCTATGGATTATTAAGGTTGGAAAAAATTCTAGTGCAATCATGCTCAGTGATAATTTCCCACTTATAATTAGACTTCAAGAGCCATGAGCTGATGGCTAAATTATATAATATGTAAAACAGTTATTTTATACAGTTCTAGATCCCCAATTCAAATCTTCAAAAAGCACATCAAATGCTTCATAGATCTTGTTGCATCAACAGTATTGTTTTCACCATGCAAAATTTTATTTTCATCAGATAGTTTGATAACATCTTTCTGTCATTAATTGCAGTTGACCAATAATCATTAAATTATCTTGTTTAATTCTTCAAAATAAGAGAAGGTTCACCCCATTACTGCTAGATATAAGCAGGACTATCACTTGTAGTATTTTGTGTATGATTTTTCATCATAGAAATGTCAAGAATTACTAGGACTTTTTTAAGTCTGAGCTCAGAATTATTGAGATCTTCTGCAACCAGGCTGAGAAGAAGCTTCTAAATACTTGGCTTGTTAAATACTTTCTGACAATCTTACTTTAAGGTTTTTATGGCTCACTCCAATATAGTGAAAGTAGAAAATCTTTTAAATAAAATTGCTTCATTCCTTATCTTTTGCTGAGATTTTCTTAGTGGCTTGAAGCATGAGCTCTTAAATGGAATGGAGAGGGGTGCAAGGGAATATTAGTGATAGCTAAGTATTTCCTGTACAGAATATTTATGCAGTGCAAGAATACTTGAAGGAGTGCATATTACTGGAATGCATATGACTTACCATATGTATCCATGACATCATACTCATGGAGAGAGAGTTTGTGCATGTGTATGAGCAGGAGCCAGCAGGAGAGCAGTGGGTGTAAGCCAAAGAGGGAGGCAAAGCACAGCATAGTCCTCGGCCAGAACAGAGGAGCTGGGCCACTCTGTTAGTGAGGCTGTGTCTCTGGAAAGTGCTGGCCACTAGCAGAGAGGAGTAGGGAATGTAATATCTTGGATTCAAACAACTGGAGCTTATAAAACTTCATGGTCTTCCAGGGCAGAGCTGCCATAACCAGCATGTGCAGTGCGCCCCTTTTTTGCAAGGGAGCTGTGAAGGTTGTAGCTGCCACAGTCAAGGAAAAGGCAGGTGATGAGAAGGCATCTCTGACCGCTCATCCTCATCTCCTGCATCCTTTTCTGTGAATGCTTAACCTGAGCAGCTGAGAAACACTGAGACAATAGCTCAGGAGTAGCAGTGTTTGACTCTTTTCCACTCCACTCATACTGCTAGGTCTCGCTGTATGTTTTCATTCTGCTTTTTAGCAGTGGCTTTGGTCTGCTGCTGAGTAGTTTGCCCAGTCCTGGATTTCTTCAGCCACCTGTGGTGGTTTGGTCAGCACTCTAGGACAGGAATTGTACCATACTTGGCAAATCAAACTTCGCCACTGGAGAGTGACCCGCCTAAACTACCAGAATTCAACATGGAGTAAATTGCTTGTAGCCACTTTTATATCTCATACATGTAACATTCATATCTAGTCCCTGAATCAAATCTGACACAGGCTGTGAGAAGCCAATGTCATTAATATCTAGTGCATTTCCTTGTGCAAGTGTTCATGGAGCTCTGGCTAGAGGGGTTTACTGAATATCATCTGTTCTGATTTGCCATTGGTCAGAGTAATCCAACATACTATATGGACGTCAGAAGCCACTAAATTCTACCCAGTTACCTCTGTAGTAAACTGAATAACTTCTGCTTGACTAGAGTGTAACTTCCTTGAAAGTATCCAGTTTTTATCTGAAGATACTAGAAGCTTGTATAACTGGGAGAAGAGCTGTGGGATTTTGTTTTATACATAGTTCCTTGTTTAGTTGAATTTGTCCACTTCCTCTCGAAACCACAGCTTGTTCAGTCTGCCTGTACTACATTGAAGAGCTCTTTAGTGTCTGGTTTTCTCCCTGTAGTCAAATTTGTCACCTCAAACTGTTGCATCCAGAACAAAATCCATCCGAAGAGGTAAGAAATGATCAACACCTTTGTCTCCACTCTCAGCAGAGGACAAAAGACAAATGGAGAATGGAGATTCAAACAATAAAATCTGTCGAGCATCTGCACTGATATGAGGGCTGATGTCCTGCCCTTGGAAAGCCTGAAGGATCACAATCATGCTGAAAGTTACTATTATCGAAACAAAGTGCCTCACTTTCAAGTGCAGGCAGCCTCATAAGTCTTACATGCACAGAAGCGTCATATAAATATATATATATATGTATATATATATTGTGGAAGTTAATTCAGCTCTATCTCATATGGCTGGTATAATTTTAATTGCATGGTAAAACATGAGAGTATTTCTAGAAGCAAAAAATTCTTGAAAACACCTGCCTCCTTATGTTCAGTGTATAAATTTGTTCACTTTCAATATGAACTGCTGATTGAGGAATCTCAGCTAGCAAGTCCAAGAATTGACTTCACAATCTCATGAATCTATAGATTTAATTGGTTTTAATTTTTTTGTTTGTTTTTCAGAATTCTATTAAGTCCTAGAAAATATCATTAAAAAGTGCTATCCCATATTTTGCAAGAGAAATTGGTTTCAAAGCCTTTCTCAAAGGTAGCAAACTCATTCCTGTAGTTTTCCTTATTTAAACAAGGTTGGACATGGCACTTCAGAATATCCTGTAAAAAATAATCCTGTACGTTCATGAGGAAGAGCGGAGAATATAGCTGAGCTCTTGCTTTTATAGTTTTTCAATATCACCCTGAGGTCACACAGGTCTATGGAATTTCTTTCATATTGTAAATCAGAAAAGGAGGAAAAAAGCAAAAAGAAGTAATTTCTAAGATACTTCTTTATAATGAAGCGCTGGCTGTTGCAGCACTGGGAACTCCCAACAGCTTCAATAGTCCCCAGGATGGAGCTGGACCCACAGCATTGGTCACTTCAGCAACCAGTAAGGCCTCCCAACCAACAACAAATGGCCATAATTCCCACTTTTCAAGGATTCCTGTATCTTTCAAATGCCAACACTGTACCCGAACTCAAACTGACCTCTGCAAGAGACAGGAGACTGTCAGGGAATTTCAGTGCACTGCCAGGTGTGCTGGGAGATGAAGGGTTAATCTGATCAGGGATTTCATATGTTTATTCACAGCTAGGCCAGTGTGATGGGACTATCCATCACCACAACTACACAATAAATACAGGCACACACATATATATGTATAAATCTATATGTACACACATACATGCACTAGTATGTGTGCATGTTCTTACATTATGCACAATACAGATCTTCAAATGCACTAAGACTATTTAGAATACATAAACATGCACTTCTAATGTATAAAAGGCCAGAGTTGAGTCATAGATAAGTCGTTTTTTCCCTCTGCTTTCGGAAGAGATTTTCACAATCAGATCTGCAGCTCCACATAGTGCAGACCTGCATTTTCTCTGTCTGACCGCTTTATTTGGAAATAACACCCAGAACTCCTAAGTCACTTTTGTTCTCTGTTGAACAATATAAGCTTGGTAAAAAAAAAAAGAAAATCATTCTGCTGAGAAAGGCAGTGGAAACGGCACACAAGGAATGCCCAGCAGCTCGCTGAGGGCTGGGCCGAGCATGGCAAGCGGCTCTAACTCCGGAGGAGAGCTCCTTCCCAGGGGAGCAAGTCCTGGCTCAGACACCTCCCTGTGCCCCAGAAAGAATTTCCTCTGGTGAGAGCGCATGCAGTGTTCATTACATGTCTTCAACTTCCCCAGCCACTGCACCCCATCAGCTCCATAGGGAGGGGCTCCTTCCCTCCCTCCCTGCTCTGCCTGACTGGGCTTTGTGCCTGGGCACAAGTGTAAAACTTGTAAACCTTAGGCACGGGCACAGCTCGTCTCGGGAAATAGTTCTCTCAAATACCGAAATAGACATCACAAATAGGTAGAGAAGCCTGTGAAGGACAGCAAGCTGCAGAAAGGAACAACCCACATTGCCAGGAGAAATAAATGGTTACATATTTCCATTTAGCACTGGATTAGTTTTCCTTTTTTCTTCTTATAAAAAATTTCAACATCTTACTGCTGATAGCTTTCAAGTCCAGCTACATATGGGCTGAAAAGCAGTACCGGGAAATATCAAATTCTTTCTTTCTAGCAGTCCCTGGGTGGGTTCCTACTTGTTCTCACAGCTGAGATGGTTTTCTCTGTAGTACGGCTCCTTTGGCAGTAGAGGGCACTTAGAATATGGACAAAGCATAAAGAAATGCCTTCTGAAACTTCCCTCAGAAAGCTTTTGTTTAGCTGTGTGAAACCTTCAGTGCTGTCAAATGTTCCCTAGTTTAAAATAAGATTTTTAACAGTGTTTGACTTTGGAGATTATTTAATATCTCTGCTTTAAAGAAAACTAAAAAGTTAATTTTGCTTTCTGTTTGAGTCAATTTTTAGAATTGCAAATAGTCTGTTTAGGTTTATGGGTTTTGTCTGCTGTGCTATCAGCAAAGCAACAATATTTTATTATTTGCTGACACTAGGAGTAAAGGAAATCATTTTTGCCTTAGAAAATGGTGAAAATAATTTAGTAATATTTTAGGTTATTCTGGGGTCAAGTGAACCCATTCCAAAATAGGGAAACTCAATTATACAAGTAGTACAGAAGAAAGATACTGCAATGAAAACCTAAGAAGTAGAAAAATATTCCCCATTACTACATTTTGATTCTTTTAGGACAAATATGAAGTGTACATGAGAGCTCAGAGTAGGACTATTTCTTCAGGCTGTTAATCTCTCTTATCTCCCCTGAAGCACTTAGAAAGATTTGGACCTTCAGGCGACATGTGACATCATCAATATTTGGATGTGAATGTTACAGCTCTGCTCACAGGCAAAAGATACATTTCAATTACTCCCATTAATAAATTGTACTATTGAAGTGAAATAGACCGTACTGCACAACTGAACAAACTTCAGCAATAATCCTATAAAATTAAACTCAAGAGAATTGTCCTTAAAAGTCAGTAGCATTTACTCATTTGAGGTGCTTATTTTAGGATCAGGCTTGTATGACATATTTTCCACCACTTATGGTAGTTGTAACAGTAATTGGTGAGAAAATTATGTCATATTTGCTATATGAGAAAACATAGGGAGCAGATACTGTGAAGCAGGACAAAATAGGCAGAAATCTTCTCCTCTTGTAGCTATTTGGAAGTGTTGGATCAGGTCCATAAGTGGAATAAACTGATGTAGCTCCAGTGACTGAAATGAAACTGCAGATTTAGAGCAACTGAGGAACTGGTAAATTGTCTGTCAAAACACAGGAATCAAACAGTGTGGGTGGGTTCTGGTTATACTAAATTACTGTCAGTGTTCACAGAGCTTTAAGAACAGGACAAGGAGAGGACCTTCTTTTCTAAATCTTCTTTCATATATAGTAACACAACATTTAAGTGTCTCATTATTTTTGTTTGGCCTAATTTGTGGTATCACTAGCAGTACTCCTACAACTTGTACAAAACCAACAGATTAATATCTTTGAAAGGATAAACTGGTATGGATGCACTCATTTACATCAAACAATATCAGCCGAGAAATTGATTTACCAAGGCCAAATATAGAGCTACCAGCTAACTTTTCCCAGTCAGTTCATTTAATTCTTCTAATGACATATCTTTAGAGAGTTTCAGCAGGGATGGTGTCTCTGCTCACCAAAATCCCATCTCTATGGTCCTTTGGCTCAGCTACTAATAGATAGTGCAGAGATAGTGGTTGGCAGATCTTCATCAGTTCAGTTGCAGCACAGCTACAATTAATGCATCCATCCTCAGAGGCTAGTACCAATAACATTTACCTGGATGCAGGATCTGTGCACTCCTACCAACGTGGCTATCAAGGAAATGGACAAAGAGGAGAATTAGGGTTGCTCACCACTGGGAAAAGCATCTGCCAAGAGGGCAAAAGTTTACCCTATCCTATTTGTGTAAGAGGTAGTGGAAAATCTGTTACACCTGTCCTTGGAACAGCTGCTGCTGTTACCCCTTTACACCCAGTGGTTGCAGCTCCTGCCCACAGTGTTTTGGTACCTACTTAAGGTAAGCTCCTTCCTTCTTGCTTATTGTTTCTACCAAAAAAGTAGCACTAACACCTTTTGTGTATCTTGGGAATCAAAGGCACTCTGTGAAGCAGAAGCAATTGCCATGCATACAGCAGAAACCAAGCACTCATTTTCCTCTCCATTTCCGAAGGCTGAAGGAACATGTTAATTACCTAAGAACACTCCATTTGACAATGAGAACAACAGGAGAAAGCAACCACTGGAAAGTAAGAACCCAGCTGTTGTCAGCCAGGTGTCAAACCTGTACAGTGGTTCGTGA
The DNA here is from genome assembly GCA_013400515.1 of Erpornis zantholeuca. Taxonomy (NCBI): domain Eukaryota; kingdom Metazoa; phylum Chordata; class Aves; order Passeriformes; family Timaliidae; genus Erpornis; species Erpornis zantholeuca. The sequence continues at coordinate 4,276 of VZTN01001563.1, read as the reverse complement.
ATGTTCCCCCAGATAAGTAAGATTCCTTACTCCATTTTGCTCCGACTCTGAATGCTGCTTATCACATGGTTAAGATTCAACTCATAAAAACATGTCTCAGCAATTGGAATTTACCCTTTGACCTTCGTACCCCTCCCCTTTGTCCCCCTGCTGTGATGAACAAGCTTTGTCTTCACTAAACATCACTGTTACACTGGTGAAAACTGCTTTTTGCACAAGTTCAAAAACTCAGTAAACAGCAGGGAAAAAAGCATATGTAGATATAAAAATATATATGTAGTTGTTGTGTTGTATCTTTGCTGCATCCAGAGAAACATCAGAATTTAATGGGGTTTGCCATATATTTGGCAAATATTTTTGTGCAATGATGCATCCTGCAGAAACAAGACATAGGAGTGGTGAATTATTCAGTAGGGTGAAGTATTTCTTTTCATTTAAAAACTTTCTTGGACTGTGCATAGGCATGTGCATGACTGTGTGGGGCTAGAAATAGGTATCACCCTGCTCCTGGTCTCCTAACTTCTCGATGGGGTCAGTGTGGAGGAACAACACAGCTGCTTATGCTGGTTATTTGATGACATATGGTAATAGCTGCAGTGTTAGAGCTGAATGTGACACACCACAGCAAGTTAAGCAAAATAAACCTGCTAGCCTTTCCCCCCAGCACTGCATTTAAAAAAAAGTTGTTTTCTTTTTTGTGGTGAAAAGCCATTATTAGCTGTGGAAAAAAAAAATTACAGTTGAGTGTTTCAAGTGCTTGGTTTGTGTATATCTGTGTGCATGTGAATAAAAGCTAAGCAGACAGGCAGATCTGTGTTAGTAAATAGAGTACTTCATATACACAAACCAACATATGAGTACACACGTGTTCAATATTAAAGCTTTTAAGTAAAAATAATACCCTCACACTAGAAGCTGAGCCCAGTGTTAGTCTATCAGGCATGCAAGAATGGTTTGTGGTGCAATCTGAGGATAACTCTACTGCACAATTATGAGATTATATCCTCTTTAGAGGGTATAATTATGCCATCTCTATATATCTTATTTAGAAGAGATAATGCTTCTCCCCTAATAGTGGAAAAACTAGATCAGAGAGATGCAGTGTTTTTTGCTTTCAGCACTCAAAATAACATAGACACCCAGAAAGCTTTTGAATGCAGGATCTTTGGGCTGCAAAGAATGAGGCTGGACTCCTAATATGTACCTGAAAAAAATTCTTAAAAATAAAAAATGATAAAAATCTCGGTGGCTTTTGGTGAGATGAAGCTACGTCTTGCAAGAATTTCTCCAAATTCATTTTCACGGATGTCTTAGTAATGATTTTTTGACAATTTAAATTAAACATGTCAGTCAGTGGCATCAGAATTTTTCTTAACCACAATAAAATTGAAGAGATCTTTTTAAGCAAAATCTACATTGTATTTAGGACCATTACCTACCAATATAAATGGGTACAAATGTTATAGACTGAGAGGGTATAGAAGAGGTGGTAATAAGGCAGTGGTATATTTTATCCAGAAGGTGATTGATAATTTCGTTTTTTCTTTCTGGTTTCATTGCACTGTTTAATCTTCCCAAGCTTAGATCAAATGATTGCTCATTTTGGATGATAAAGTTTGTTGCTACTGTCTGGTATGTGTAATGACTACTTAATAATATGCACCAAGATACAGCAGTAGCTCTTTTTAGTTTGTTTTCAAAGGTGTTAAGGAGTCTTACCGCTACACGCTTTTTCACAGAGCTGAGGTTGCTACAAACCTAAAGATAAATCTGCAAATCTACGTGACTATTCTTTATCATTGTCACTAGCTTGGTGGTGGTCTGCCATTTTTCTTGAAAGCTGGGCACCAACTGCTGGCCAGAAGTATTTTTCACTGAATTTTTTGTACTTTAAATAAACTACTGCTTCAAGAACTGCCAAGTGTTCCTCATTCATCTTCAGGACACAGAGCTTCATGTATATCTTCGCAAACCTTGACTCTGTGAAATGTTTGTCTCATCTCTCTGCCATTTATAGCAATCTTTGAACTCACTTCTGGTATATAGATGGCCTTGACTAAATTATTGCAGATGTAATTTTTTAAAAAAGGTTTACATTCTGACTAATTGTATGCAAAATAAACCCTCATTCAGAGAGGCTCCTCCTCTTGTTCTAAAAGGTCTTTCTGGATTCATAGAGTAAATGTTGCTGAAAGCATAGGAGGGGGAGATTGTTGTTTCCTTTGGCATTTCTCTTATAGTGATAGAAGAATCTGCATCTGCTTTTCCCTGTGGAGGGGGAGATAATATGATAACATTCTGATTATATACATAAGCGGGAACTGATCAGCTTCTCTTGTGGTTCGTTTTTAAGGGCAAGTTCCAGTTGGATTGTGCTAATGCACATATTCATGAATCTCTCCAAACAGGATTCACTGCTCTCCAGGGAACTGTTGAAGTATGCATCATTGTTTCAATGAAGTATCTTCATTATAAAACATAGGGACTATAAAAGGTGAATACCATTTGCCTCAGCCTAATATAATCTGTAGTTTGACTTTCTCCCACTATAGTGATTTTTTTAACAGAATCAGAGAGAATAATATGAGACAATTTCAAATGAAATATTATATGAAATTAGGTACATGTGCCTTGATGAACAGAATATTTTACTTTCTATTGTTTTATTGAAATAGGGAGAAATTAATATCAGTGGAATAAAAATGATCTTTAGGATTATACAGCCAATTCAAAGCATCTCAGTGGGGATAGTTGGTCTCTAGGGGTACAGAGTTTCTACTTTACTGCATTAAAACAAGTAGGTATAATAGGCTGCACTGATTAGTAAATCAATGTGTTTAAAATTTGGGAAAGAAAGCAGATGCTGGAATCTCCTGATATCAATCACGAAAAGGATTTTGCTCATTGCAAAGAATGAGATGACATAAATATCTCTATAGGGTTTAAATTCCTCATGACATGTTTTTATCACTGTGTAATTATTTTAAAGGGTCCTAGACTTTTTCTTATTATAAAAAGCACATTAAAAATAGCAGATTACAGTTAAAAATTGGGAAGGGAAAAAAAGAATATAGTATTATATGAAGAGGCTGCCTAAGTCAGGAAGCGTTACAGTGAAGCAGCACAATCATTTTGCTGTAAGCAAATTATAAATTTTTATCAGTTTTTATATTTGTGTGTGCGTGAATATATATATATTCATATATGCTACATATAGAGATAAATAAATGTGGGTTTTTTCAGAGTCCAACAAATGTCTCACTGTAGAAAAGTTTTTTTGTAGCCTGCAACAATCTAGGCAATGTATAAACAAGTAGACAAGTATGATCCTCACTCAAAGAGCTTGTGGTCTGAGAAGGTTACAGGCAGCTCTGTTCAGATAGCTCTAATATAGTATGTAGGATGAAGGTCTAATATTAAAAGTATTAAAATAATACTGGACAGTTTTATTGTTTAGTTTCATATTCTACGAAAATTAACATGGCATTCAAGGTAAAACACTGGCAAAGATATCTAGCTCTGCATGGCCTTGTGACTCCAGATAGCTTCATGTTAGACTAGAAAATGCTTTATATTTTAATTTGTTTTCACAGACTAAAATTCATGCCTTTGTATAGGAGGCAAAACATGGCCTATGGCCCACTTAAATTCCAGTCAAGCTGTATTTGGAAAGCTTAAGTGGGGCTTATATAGTGAATAGGACTTTTCCTGGCACTTTGATCTGTGATGGATTTCTCTTGTTGTAGCAGTGGTGACACAAGTCATGTGTTCTATAATGACACCAGATTTATGAAAACCTGTCATGGTCAAAAGCAGTCACATGCACATAGAAAAAAAAAAATCTGGTGCTACATCATCAGCAGTGTTTGAAGAATTACACATATTTCACAGTTTGGTTCAACGTCACCAGGTCTCTGACAACAGATAGCTGACATCTGTAGTATGACTGGGAGTTTCCAGCCATCCCCCTCCTCCTTCTCCTCCTCCAAATTCTGCTTAATTGAGTATGTTGGCAACCAGACCTTGAAATATGCTTTGCTGTCAATTACTTCCTTTGGAAAGGCAAAACATCAATATGAGTTTCTATACCACTTTCTTCCCTGATTTGTATCTTCAGTGGCTGCAGAATGTGTCCATGCTAGAACCATGTAATAAAATCTAGAAATCCTGCCCAGGAAAGAGAGTGAATCATTCATCAGGGAATGTGGGAATATATTACGTAAATGAATATACCGTATTCGTATATATAATTACATTTAATAACTTCTTTCTAGTT
>VZTN01001560.1:0-15264 GCA_013400515.1 Erpornis zantholeuca | reverse complement strand
CCTCCTTTCAGGCAGCTGTAGAGAGCAATAAGGTCTGCTGTGAGCATCCCTCTCTCCAGGCTAAACCGCCCCTGAAAGGAGGCTGTAGCCAGATGTTGGTCTCTTCTGTCAATAACAAGTGATAGGAAAAGAGGAAATGGCTTCAAGTTCCAGGGAGGTTAGATTGGATCTTGGGAAAAAAATTTCTTCACTGAAAGGTTTGTCAAGGACTGGAACAGGCTGTGCAGGGACATCCACCATCCCTGGAGGTATTTAAAAGATGTGCAGACGGCAACTTGGGGACATGGGTTAGTGAAGGACTTGGCAGTGCTGGGTTACTGGTGAAACTTGATGATCTCAGAGGTCTTTTCCAACCCTAATGATTGTATGGTTTTATAGGTTCCTCTATTGAGGACATGGATAATTCAAATGTCCTGTTTCATAGGATTTGAAGGCAAATCCTTCAAAAGTACAAACAGAACAAAGTATACCAAGGAATTATTTTGAGACAATGTATGAAATACCTGTCCACCACTAGAACTGTAACCAAACGCTTTATATAAAAATTCAGAAGTATCTGTATACCACCTACTGACCCTCATTCACTAATAAAATCATGAGCTGGTATAGAATGATTATTTTTCCCTTATAACAGTTATTTAAGGTAGAAAATCATCACCTTTAATTTATGGAAATGTGACTCTACATGTACTTAATTATCTAACTAATTTTTAACAGGCAAGTATTCTTGTGTGCCCTGATGACATCAGAATTGTACTGACAGTGCCTAATGTTCGTGTACACATTTACACCAGAGAAGACCACTGCCATTACTTCCAATGTACAGATGGAGGAAGAGTGGTGGTACACAGAGGATGAGCAGCCCCGCCAAGCTCACCCAGCAAGTCAGCAACAGAGCCAGGAACAGAAGAGTCTACATCCAGCCTTGGGTTTTGCCATGTCACAAGAGTGACACAGGAAATGTGGCAGCAGTATGCATTTAAAACACAGCATCTGTCACGGATATATACCTGGAAATGGGTTCTACTTTTGTACAATTTGGTGAAATTAAACTGCTTCCTTTCATGCTGACTTCATAACTGAAACTAAACTTCACTAACTTCCCTCCATCACTGAATAATGTCTTTTGCTGTCTCCCTATTAGAGCTGCTGTACACAATCATGTAATGTCTGACTGGAAAACATTTTAGATACTTTAAGGAATGCAAATGTTACTATATTCATTTTACTTCAATTTACTACTTTAATTCAATAACAAAGCTCAAAGAAATTCTTAATCTTAAAAATGCAGTTCTGCACTGAACACACAGCAACCTCAGTCAAATATTTAGGTTTTTAACTTCTGAAAAATTCAGCTTTTACTTTCAACTGTCACATCATTCTCTCAATAAGGTACGAAGACAGAACAGAAATACCTTGTCTGTAAGAAGTTTGGTAAGATTCTTCTGTTTTCTTGCTAAATACTGATCATATAGTTGAGCCAGTTTAGCTGCTAACACATGCTCACGGCTAAAACAGGGATGATGGGTGAATATCAGTCCAGAAATATCAATATCCAATTGAAACACACCCTGAAAATCTCCAGGTCCAACAAAATACTGATTAGTAGATGTCATTTTTATTCCCTGAAAGAAAAAAAAATACTGGATTAACAGACTCTGACAACAGTATCTTTCAAAGTTTTTCTTTGTCAGAAAATGACCCATTTAGCACTACCTACGTTTAAATGCTGAGTCCTAAACTGTGTTAACCTCTTGCTTTATTGACAAGTGGGTGGCACAAAACCACCATGGATATTCTACACAACAGAATTTTTATAGCCCACATGAGGCTGAAATAAGAAGCCATCTTCCTATACTGAAGGTTTTGCTCAGCAATGAAGGCGATGACACTGGATTAGAAAAAGCACAGCCTGCTAGTTCTCTTCTAACATTTGTTTAGTATTGCTTTATTTCCCCCTAGAACTGAGCTCTAGGATAAACAGTCCAGCTCTCACAGAACAGCTCTCCCTGTAGACCATACAGGTTGTGTACATAAGGAAACGTATTACTCGCTTCCCCATTCTAACATCGGGGAAATTCAGACCAATGAAGGCCAACAAAAGCTTTCAGCAACAAAGCTTAAAAAGTCTGCTTCAACCCTCTGCAACTGAAAGACATCCATGGCTTACACCCTCAAGTTACTGAAATCTGAAGAGAATTAACACTGCTTCCAGCCTGACTACTCCTGCTCCCTCATTAGGATCCTTCACTAGAGATTCACCAGAGATATTCTGGTACCGTAGAAGATGAAGTTGTTATTTATGTAATGTTTGTTGCAGTCCCTTGCTGAGAAAAGGAAAAAGAAAGATTTGGAGGTGAATTTAGCTGTTGCACAGCTCTTTTAGAGGACTGACATTAAGGGCCATGAAACACACTTGAGTCCACCTGATCCCTCCACATTCTGTTTCTCATCAAAATGTTTAATAAGATACAATCTGTCATAAAAATGACAACTTTGAATTCCTTATGCTTTATTTTTCTGCCCATAAAGGACCCTTGAGCTCAGTGTTTTACCACAGTGATTTAGATATTTCTATGTCACTGTCCATGTAAACACAATGTTCTTGAAACATAAGCTCCCTTGGCCTATCTTTACATGATCTGAACAGTAAATTTTTCCTGCCTGCAGAAGCTCCCTGCATAGATAGATCTGTGGATCTGTGGATGCAGCCTGTGGATTGCATATTTATCATCACCATCAACTAAAGGGTCACATTTAAATCTGTATCAACAGCAACAGTCAGAAACACTTGCATGATCCAAAAGAACACTCTAGTTAAAAGTCTTAAAAGTCAGCTTTTCCAAGAGGGTAATAAAGTTCTAACAAGCAGAACAATTAAAGCTTCCTTCAAGCTTGTGGAATGGTTTTAACTGAAATTTATTTTGATTTGTTCTGATTGCACATTGAAACGGTTGTTTGCCACGGCAGGTATGCTGCAACTGAGGAAAAAACAACCACAAAATACACAGCAAACAAAAGAAAACAAACTAGAAAAACAACAACAAAATCTCACAACCTCCCAAAACTATCTGAATTGATGCTACATAATTCAAAATTAGTTGCTGTCTACATGAATAAACTTTATAGATACAGCAATATAGGAACTACCCTGCTTTGGTGTGAGATAACCAAGGGTGCCTCACAATGATCCTAGTGACAGACTTGAAGGTGTTTGTCACGGACTGACACTTTATTACTTCCACCAGCACCATCAGCTGAACTTTTGTATGCATTTTTACAGGGAAAAAAACAGATAAATACTTTAAAAAGTAGAGCTCATTTAAAGAACAGATGTGGAATCACAAAAAGTAGTAACAGTCACGGTTCTTAGCACAAAACCCTTCAGGTCACTGGGGTTTCTGGGGAACAACTGGGATACTGGGTCTCAGGAACCACACATATGAAATATGCTTACCTTTCTATACACTGTTTCAAGTTCTGGTGCAATGCCTTCTTCAAGTGAGAATATTGGAGGCCTAGTAGAAGACTGTTTAATTGGATTAGGCAATGCTAAGATTTTTCCATCATCACCAAACCACTCTTTCCCCTACAAAGAAAATTACACATTGCTTCTTATTTTATAAAGAAATTACTTGCAAAATTATAATTCTTACAAAAAACACAGAATAAAAGGTGACTATGAATTGTTTGTGACTGAAATAACCAAAACTTTCCTAATACACCAAAATGAAATCCTCAAATATACCAGAAGTAAGTTTTGAAATTAAAAAAACAAGACATTGCTCAAACTTTGATTATACTGATTCTTTTTTTTTTCCACATTCAGTGTTACAAATTTAAATGGAAAAAAAAATCAACATATCACTTATTTAAATGTTATTTTCTTAAATCACTGAAATGGAAAGAATTGTAAGTCTTGTTTTACACAAGAGCTAAATGGCAGGTCAGAGAATTTAACAAAGCATCTCTCAAATCTTCTATTCCACAACCTGAACTACTTAAACAACATCTATGAAAGCAGATAAGGTAAGTATTTTACACACCAAGTACTATCCATGGTTTCACATGTTCAACATTGTCCTAACTCTATGTTCTCATTACCTGGATTCATATATAGCTTAATCCAGTGCAGCTGTCCAAGGATGCTGCCCTACCCTGTTAATTCCATACTGTTTTAATCTGACTGTAGAGCCAAATGTCGATGTGGTAACACCATGAAGACAAGCAGAAAACTAACTGGGTTAAAACTGGCCATTCAAAAATTTTAGATCCAAAAGTTCCCAATCTGATTCACAAAAGCACATGAAGAATCACAAAAAAATATAATACAGAGGGCAGCTGCTGTTCAGGAGTTTAAGTCTACACTGAACAATACACCCTTCACTGTGCATAATACAGTAGGACAAAATATATCCAAGCCATTTTCCCATGTCTTTCCATAAGACATTCTTAAAAATCCGAAAGGATTCTAAAATCTCTCTGATAATCTATACCAATATTTAATTAACCTTACACACTGATCAGTGATCTGTTCCCCAGCAGATTACAAGCAGAGCCAGGAAAAGAAACCAGTTTTTAAAGACCCATATTGATGTTCTGCCAACGGGGTTACACTGAAAACACACTCCTACAAAAATCTGTATTCCCCAATATCTGATGCTGCCAAACACTTGAAGATGAAAGCCTCATAATTAGACAGACCATCCACTTACTTAACTATAACAAAAATAAGGTACTTATAAAGATAAATAAAATACTGATAAAAGTTACAACTGAAAATGTAGCAGTGACTTACTTGGTCCTGTCTGAGTATTCTGTTTTCTAAAATATTTTGATTAGACTGTGATACAAAGGGCCTTTCTCCTGTGTAAAGACCTTCATCCTCAAGGTACCTGGGCTGCATATTTCTAGGCATCTTCTCAGAAGCAGGCACTAATGAGAAATTAAAGAGAAAACCACGTAACATATCTTGCAATTGTAGTTTTAGTTTGTTAATTCTTAAAATGAATAGCACTGCATATTATGTATGCTATGTAGAACGATTTTTCTACATAGGAAATAAGAAATTAATATAGAATTAAAACAGGTCCTTTTCTTAATCAAGACAGATCTCTTATAAAAGTGTCACAAAGTGTCACAATTCTAATAACCTGATAATTAAAAAATTTCCTCACCAATAAATACTTCAAGTTACTTAGTGGAGTTTAGTGTTAATGGTTGTTTGCACAACAGTGTAAAAAACCTTGAGCAGCAACTGAGTATTTCGAAGCCTTTCAATAGAAAATGAAAATTTCACATTAATCAGACCTTCTGTTAATAGTTTGCTTAGGCTAGTCACATACAAAATACAGAACATGCATAAAGAGTTATGTTAGCCAAATAACAGCAGGTGGAATTGTTTTCAAAGCCTGCAAGCCTGTTTCACTGTGTGTATGGACTCAGTATTTTCCAAGAAGCAATATCAAAGCGGGGAGGGATTATACTGAGAGTTACAATAATAAAAGTTACCCCCTAAATCAGAACACAGCAGATGACACAGGAAGTAGTCAAAACTAAATTACAAGCCATGAAAAAACAGAGACACAAAATGCCAAATATTTTGACATTGCACTGCAAGCTCTACTGGTACCATTCTGGTATATACCACTGAGAGACTTGTTTCTGTTTCTTCCAGTTCAAATATTAAATAGCAAGTGATATTATAAAGCAATTTTTTAGGACTTTATAGTTCTGTGAGAATAAGGCAAAAAGGCCAAACACATGATCAATATTGACTATTTCCAATTCACAAATATTGACTATTCACAATTCACTTAGATTTTGCAAATCTAAGCACCTTGCACTATCTACAGCCAGCACTGTGGAAGTTACCCTGGAGCAACTGAAGTGCCCTGAGCACACTTGCCAGTATGGCAGGTGATGACCTGCTGAGATGTGCATGCTCCCAGCTAATCCATCCTGTCAGACCTTTTCAGATTCAACTGGATGATCAGTGTCAGAGCGCTGCAATTAAACATCTCTCTGCTGTCAGAGACAGTCGATACAAGATTTATTCAGCAAATTAAAGGGTGCCATGCTATGCAAAAATACAAGAACTAAATGGATAAGCACAATCTTCATACCCGCCAACATGCTGGGAATGAAGAGAAATTCTTTTTCCCTTTTCACTTGCTCAGAGTAGCTTTCACAATCAACAGGTTCCATTACCAGAAGATCTTCATCTCTCTGCCCTATGAATAAATCATCATCTTTAACTAGGCGTGCGTCTTCACCCTAGGTTAAGTGCAAACATTTCTGTTAGTTTGTCTGTTTCTTAGGAAAGTCTCTTGAGAAAGTACACTTTAACAATATTTTAGGAAACCAAAGATGCCATTTTGTATAGACTAATACAATTAACAGAAGATTGAAAAAAAATGAACATTTATCATATAGTTTTCACCATTTCATCCTCCTCTTGCTCATCTTCATGAGTTTCGACACATTCCTCTTCTACCTCCTCTTCTTCAATTAATCCATTCCTTTTCCTGGTTCCAGCTCTTATTTTCTCTGGTACAGCATCAAAATTGAAGGTAAAGAAATTATATGCTTCTTCCTCAGAAGGAAAATCACTTTGGAACTAAAAAAAGAAGACAAAGATACTTTATTATGGCATTTATAGGAAAACTAGGACAAGTGAATAAATCTTCCCATTAATAATACAAACAGCAGCATGTATAAACATTTGTTACAAGTTAATAATCATCTCAAACAGAACTCACTCAAATGCTGAAGCTAAATGAAATTTGTAAATGATACGTGAAACTTTCTCTATTGCTATATATTTCATTGAATATTTCTTGCAAAGTTTCATTTAAAAGGTTACCTGGTCTAATTTTGACATGCTTATTGTTTTAAATATAAGCCCTTTGTGAATCAGAAACACCAAAGTTTAAATTCTGGCCATACTGCAGATACCCAGGTAAATGATATGAAGAGAAATTTCTAACAGCCTTTTGTCTCTGAAGGACACAGGATCCTTTTAGCTTTAGGTTGAATTCCTAAGAAAAGAATTAACAGTAGTACTTTGTGGCTAATAAGTATCAGTATACTAGTCTGTAAAATGCTTTAACTGCCAACTGGCGGCATTCAATAAAAAGGATTTAAACAGAAGACATATTTTTCCTACAAACTCCAGCAATTGTGTCCAGATGGATTTACTAGTTTTTTGGGTTCTTTAATCAAATGATCCAAAGCCATTCTCATGTTGATGAAGGTTCACATTTATATACTTCAGTTGTTGGCATATACTGCTTGTGAACTTGTAAATTAAATAAAACTTTCTCCACTGCTTAAGAATGAATTCTGTCTGCTTCTTCAAACAAAACCATGAAGCCACAAAAAAGGTTAAATTAAATTAATATTCATTATTATTTGGAGGAATATGGAGGAATTGGTACTTACTGTTGACTTTTGCTTAAGCTTTTTTACAGTATCACGAAACTTTACTTTTGATGGTAAGTGTGATTCATCCTCTTGCATATTCTTGAATTCATCATTATCAGACTGCATAAAAACATATACATAAGTTTTAGCATACATTTAGTGAATTATAAAAAAATATAAACAGTTGACTGCAATTACTAGATATTGCATTTAAAAAAAAAAACAAACAAAAGAGCAACATTGACACTGTGGTAACAAACTGATTTCGTATTGATTTTAAAAGGGTACATCAGATTATTACTTAATTCCTTTGGGTCAAGAAATAGACTGTAGAGTATGAAGATACGGTCCATTGCTTAAATGACAGTAGCTGTCTTCACTGCTGATGGGATCATTGCTTCTGCACTCCTGAACAAAAGCAATCACATGCCGATGTCCAAAGGGAGAGAAAGGAGGCAGCAATGGCAAACCCTCCCCTTGGGCAGACAGCCCCAGCCGGGCAGCAGTGTCAGGGGTACTGCTGGCATGGACTGCAGCCCAGGTAAGGGAATCAGGGAGCTTCTCACACAACCCCTGCTGCCATCAGGAAAAAACCTCTTTGGTATTGTTTAAAAAAGGTGGTGTTCATTGCTTGGGTGCTGAAATACACACTGGATTATTTATTTTATTCCCTCAAACATTTATTGCTAGGCTACTCTCTAACTCTGTGGGTGACACTCCCCTGCCTTTTCAAGAAAGGAGGTATCATGATTATGCATTCCCAGTTCTTTGAAGCCTCATCTGTCCCTACACACAGGTCACTGTAAAGATCACTGGTTCTGAAGTTGCTTCAGCAAGTTCATTTAAGGACTTCAAAGTGATTTTCATCAGGCTCAACCAACATAAACACATCTGCCATTCTATCTGTTCTTCCTCCTTGTGGCCTAAACTGTTAGATTAAAGGAAGACATTTCTCAAGTTTACCTCTATTACACCTATACTTCAAAATAATAGTATCAAAAGGAAAATCAAATCTCAAACTCTGTCAATCTGATGGCCACTTGTTTAACAACAAAACACCTCATGTGTGTGTAAATAAATACAAGAAGCAAAACCAGTATGTGGAAGGTTTCACATATACTTTATATGAAATTAATAAACAACTCTAATAAGGGTATCACTTCAGCATTTTGCTAACACCAATATATTAAAACAGTATTATTTAACTGAAAGCTGTAATAATTACTTATAATAAGATAACATTTCCAAAAATCTTCCCACAATGTACATGAAATGGCAATTCTCCATTTGACAAGCAATTTAGCCAGGCTAAATCATATTGTTTGGAATTCCATATAAAGGCGTTACTGGTATATGCTGTTATTTCCTTACAATAACACATTCTTTGGAACATATTTTCTACAGGCAAGCAGTCTCTTTGTGAATTCTGAAGAATATGAGTGCCAGTTCTGCACAGGCAGAACCTTTGTTGTTTTTTTAATACAAAACTAATTTCCTAACAAAGAACATGCTCATACAAAAAAACCTCAATATAAAATAGTAACAAGGAAATACAACAAAATACAATACAATTACATAAAGTTAATATCCAGCATTTAGCAAATGCACTGTGCACATTTATATAAAGCTATATTACAGTGTTCCTTTCTATTACAGTAAATTCTAAATACTTCAAGGCATCTTAAGCAACATAAGTCATGAACCTCTAAATGACAGAAGTTCCATATTATGTCCATACTACAATGTAAGCAAATTATTACTGTTAAATATATACAGTAAAAACAAGAATCAGAACAGTTCCTTCCTGGTTACTATTTCAAACAGTAATGCAATTCTGAAAAATGAAACTCATCTTCGAGAGTGTGCAGCCTTTGATTTTCTTCCTGTTTCATATTAACTTTCTTATTATAAGAATAGCAAGATACAATGGACTTTCTTACCGTTTTACCCAGCCTGACTTCTGGTTTTCTTTCTCTGATGCCTTTTAAATGCCTTGGCTGCGGACTGGGGTCTTCTTGCGATAAAGTAATTTCAGCTTTCGTCTAAGCAAATAAATGGAAAAAAAGGTTTAGCTGCAATAGAAACAGAAACAGATCAAAACTACAATAATTCCCAAGAATTCAACACTTACTTATGTTTGTGTTTGTCCTAGGTTACAATGTAAGATGTAACCAATAGTATGTATTCTATTATCATCTTCACAAGCTGTTAAAGCAGGTGGGCCAGTGTTCGTTATCTCCTACCATGGCTCATCCTTGGTAACTCCCTCTGGGCACTATCTCTGTTAATGAGCCACCACATGACTCATAGAATTACATCAGCCCATTGTGAGATGCTCTGCCCAGGGCAGGAGGAGCCAAGCATTCCCACCTGGATATAACCTAGGGTTTGGAACAGCACTAGCACCTCTTACCTACTGGATTCCCAGAGAACGAGTGCTATCACTGGACCTTCAGGTGAAGAACAGGCCTTTCCACAGGATCACCCCTTCAATAGAAGCACTTCATCTGGACTGCTACCACCCTGACTAACAGGGTGTCAGGTTGTATCCTAACTCTGTCAGTGTTCTTGTACTGTTGCATTTATTTTAATTTTCCCATTAAATTATAATTATGACTTGTGATCTCCCACTGGTTTGTTTTCAAACTAGTACAGTTAGGGACAGAATCTTTTAATTACAAAATCAGCTTAAGTGATTTTTCCAGATACATATATTAATACACTTTATTAAATTGTATGGTAGACGTACAGAGAAACCATTGCTTTCAAAATAGTGTAAGAAATTTTTTGACAATCACCACAGAAGGAATTTTTAATGACTGTATCATCTGAATTATGAAACAATGATACCTTTTATGTTATTATAAATAAATTAAATATAAACTTTAGAAAAAAAAAACAATACAAAATGTAACTGTACTGATGAACTGAGTAGGCTTTTGGCTTCAGAAATAAAGAAGCAGATATCCCAACTCAAATTCACATAGCACTGAGCAAGTAAAATGAAGTGGGTGTTACTTATAAGACTGAGGTCAATCAAACAGGCCTTCTGAAGGATCCTCACCTTTGCTGCCTTTAGTTTCTCTCTCATTCGCTGCCTAACAGAAAGCTCTGCCAAGCTTGTCCTTGATGTAGAAGGAACAGGTGGCAACTCTGAAACAGAAAAAAATGATAACATGTTTAAATTAAGTATTTTCTGAAAGAAATTTATGGAAAATAAAACCATTTATACCAGAGTTCCATGTTCCAACAGAAAGAACCTAGATGAGAAATTCTGAATGAATGAAACATTTATTGGAATCCAATCCTTACAAAGTATCATTTAAATGCCTTTAAACTGCAATAAATTTGCCTTTTATTATATACTATGAACCACTGTAAGAAATGCTTAAGTGCACTTTTAATCCACCATCATTTAGAAAAAAAATATACACTAAGATAAACCTCACTACTACTGATCCTACTCAGAATCATCAAGAGATTTAGAAGAATTCTAATATTTCCAAATTACACAATTTACTACCTGTATTTGTAGAAAAGAAACATTCATTGTACCTGGAAACTTTCAAAAGAATGAACAAGGCACAAAGTGCAAACCCCCTCTTTTGCAGGAATTTTCAGGGTCTGCCTCAAACTAACATCTTTAAATCATTTATTAATGATCTGAATGGTGCAAAATTGTACAGAACATACAAGCAAGAACTCTCAGAAAGTCAAATTTGCTCAAAGATGGCCTTTGGAATTTTTTGGAATTGAGGAAGACTGTAAACTTTTAAAACTTCAGGCTCACAAAAGATTGTAGCACACAGAAGAAAGGCTCTGTCTGCTGGAGATGGAAATGATGAACTGCAATTGCAGTATGAAAGGTGTGTACGCACTGGAAAAAACCCTAACATTTGGGATATTTTAGCACTGGAACTGAGTCCCTTAAACAGTTATGGAACCTTCAGTAGTGCAGGCTTTTAAGTTAAAAAAAAAAAAACAAACGAATCAACAACCCCCAATCCTCAAAGAAACTCAATCAACCAAAAAAAAAAAACCATCAAACCCAAGTATCAAGACTTAGAAAAAAATACGTCAAGGAAGAAGCTGGTCTAGAGTTACCTTTTGATTTTCCTCTTGTGAACTTTTTCTACCATTTTATTCTGTTCAGTTAGCATGCAAAAACATATTCTATTTCATTGCAGCAAATGCATAATTTCAATTCCATTCTGATAAATAAAAACTAGAAAGCAACAAATTAGATGATCTTCTAAAATCCTTTACAATTGTTTGTAAACATTTCCAGACAAGACAGGTGAACAGTGTAAACAAGCAAAATTAGGACAGAAGTAATCTGCTGCTACTTCAAGCACCTCATAAAGTATCAGAACTCATGTTCTGTATGCAGAATTCTTTATGAATTAATCAGCTCATTGAGACAACAGGGTTATTATCTTTTCTATATAAAACGAAAACCATTTTAAGGCTTTGATAGTTGCAATAATTTAATGCATCAACTACTGTGAGATACTGTAGTTTTTTTAAAAAATTACCACATTATAAAAAAAGGTTCTGTTACTTTATTTCTCAGGACATAAACCTTTACTCTGCTTATGTGAATGGGCTCTACAGCCAACTAAGTCCTGCCTAACTTCAAAATATATTTGTGAAGTGAACTAACTAAAACTGATATCCATGAAAACATTTCTTTCCAAGATCACTCTTATAAGCCTGTATGAAAAAAACCATACCACGTTTTACATTGGAATTGGAAGTGTCATTATCCTACAGTGACTACGTATTTTAGGTCAGGTAGTTCTAACAAGTTTGCTTGAGAGTCAAACTGAAATTAAACCTGAGAACCTTAAAATGTCACCTATTAAGTGTTCTCCCTTGATTTCATCTGCACTCAGAGGGGCTCAAACCTATTAGATCTCTATGTGGCTTCAAAGTTCTCTACACTGACAGACTCAGAACTTCTGCATGTATCTCAAAGCATGCAGAAACCAGGCACAAGACAGATATTAATGCTGTGACCAAGCAGCAGGTACTTGAATGAAAATAGGGAATGGTAACTTCCAGCACAGACCCTAGAAGCACTGCTGTGTTTTCCATAGATACAGCAAATACATATGTGCATAGTAAGACACAAACCCAACAATGAGGGAAAAGATATAGCAACACTGCAGTTGTGCTGCCTTCACAAGGTAATAACTATCAGACACAAGCTTCTTATTTAAAGCAATTCTTCTTTTGAAACTCTTATTTACTAGTCTGACTAGTGGACTGACATATAACTGTGTCGTCTCATTTAAGAAAGATATAAAGGCATTAAGCACATATATAATTGGATTAGAGTAAAATACTGAATTTCTGCTAACAGATTGCATTAAGAAATAGTAGAGACAGACTGAATACTTGAAAGACTAGTACAGAGATTATACTGAATATTAAATGAAGAAGCTGATAGGCATGTTTCAAGAAAAGCTTGCTATAGTGGGCTGAGAATAATAATCATTCCATGCTAGAAGAAAATAAACCAGCTATTTGAAGGATGTGACAAATTGATGATTCCAAAACCATTATCTACTTCCTCCTTCTGATAAAATACAGTTCCCTTTTCATAAAAAAAGCGGTGTGGGGGTGTGCATACTTTTAACACCACAGATTTAACATAATATGGTGACAAGCATGACAAACTAAAAAGGCCTCAGAATAGAGGTGATGTGTTATCATAGGCATTAAAATAAAACGAAAACAAGATAGCAAACAGACAATGTGGAACTTCTCAATGGCACCTGGAAAACTGCAGGGGGGTATTACTTTTTGGGGTTTTTGTTAATGGTTAGTTATCACTTGGCAAGAAAAGATAATCAGGAATTCATACACAGACCATTTGAGAAACTCAAATCTACTTTTACTTTATAACTGGGCAACACAATAGCTCACAGCACTGTCAGCATATTCAAAACTATAATATATAGAACATGGAGATTTAAATTATTATGAATCTGTCAAACTGAATCCTGGAGGGGGAGAATTGAAATAAGTTTTGAATAGAGGAAGGCTTCAGCTCAAGGTGTAGTCTCTCTCAAAATGTGAGATGCAATTTTAAAAAACCCTACCAAACAGATGGATAAATTATACTGCAATTAGGTCAACCAATCCTACAGTCTATCCAGAATACCGCACGCTATACTTTTCACTTGATCATACAAAATTACAGGTATTTCAGAAGCAGAAGATGTAACAGAACAAAATACTTAGGAAAACAAAACATTTATCACATAGGGAAACTAGCAGCTAGTTTCCTTCTGAAGAGTACTGCTGAGCTATTCTGTTTATTCTTGGAAAATGAGCTTCTGTAAAAGAAAATAACCATCACTAGAGGGTGTCTCTTGATTTCTCCATGCAATCAATTCTGAAAATTGTTTGGACTTTGTCAACAGCATATCACTTCCTAGCACAAGCTGGCACAGTGAGATTCAAAATCATCCAGAAGAAAAGCACACAGACCTTGAAGAGCTGGAAACATCTCTAAATTGTAAATGTCTTTAAAAAATTTTCTGTACCATATTTTGTTAAAATGTGTTTAAGGACAATACATACATTTTATTTTGGTAAAACTTGACATTGATGAAATACTAAGTACGTTTATACTTCACTAGATTTTCATTCCACTGATTTTTTAATATTCTGCTCTTAATTAGCTCTTTTACACACCCTATTTAGGTAAACCATAAATCCATTCTGTAAGGTCAGGTTAGACATGCAGTTCTAGCAGTTTCCCACCACCATATCACTCTCTTACACTCTCCTACTTTGTGAGGATTTCACATGTGACAGTAAAAATAGCACGTCAATAAATCTATGTATCTTCATACCCATGAGAAACACTTCAAGCACAAATTATGACGTTCACAGTATTGTTAGGGTTAGAAGGCACCTCTGGAGATCATCCAGTCCAAACCCCATGACAAGGCAGGGCCATCTAGAGCAGCTTACACAGGAATGTAGCCTGGTGGGTTTTCAACATCTCCAGAGCAGAAGACTCCACAACGTCCCCAGGCAGCATTTTCCAGTGCTCTGACACTCTCTATGTAAAAAAGTTCCTTCTCATGTTGAAGTGAAACTTTTATTTTAGTTTATGGCCATTACTTCTTGTCCTGATGCTGGGCACCACTAAAATGTCTTGCATTATCCTCTTGGAACTTGTATTAATGAGATTCTCTCTCAGTCTTCTCCAGCATAAAGAGGCACAGCTCCCACAGGCTCTTCCCATAGGAGAAATAGGCCAGATCGCTCAGCATCTTCATGGCCTTCCACTGGACCCTCTCCAGTAGCTCCATGTATTTTATGTACTGAGGAGCCCACAGCTGGACACAGCATTCCACAGGTGGCCTCACTAAGGCTGAGCAGAGGGGGAGGATCCTCTCCCTACACCTGCTGACCACACTATCCCTGATGCACCCCAGGATACCGCTGGCCCTGCTTGGCCACGAGGGCACTGCTGTCTTATGGACAGCTTGTCACCCACCAAGATTCCCAGGTCCTTTTCAGCAGAGGTGCTCTTTTATAGGTGAGTCACCAGCCTGTTCTGGTACCTGGGGTTGTTCTTCCCCAGGTGCAGAACCCTACACTTGCCCCTGTTGAACCTCATTAAGTTTCCCTCTGCCCAACTCTCCAGCCTATTTAAGCTCCTACTAATGGCAGCACACCCTTCAGGTGTATCAGCCACTCCACCAGTTTTGTGCCACCAGAAAACCTGCTGGGTGCATTCTATCCCATTGTCCAGGTTGTTAATAACCAAACTGCATAAGACTGGACCCACTACTGGGTCCCAGGGAATGCCACAGA